>APFE030265618.1:158519-229673 GCA_000404065.3 Pinus taeda | reverse complement strand
ATGCCTGCCAAGATACTTCTCCATATATGCCCTTTGTTCCACAATAGAGGATATTTTGGACAAATCTAGGATCCAAACTTCACTGTGAAACTGCCCACTGGCTAAGGCTTCTAGAATGCCATGTCAGCCATACATCATTGGCTTCCACAGGTAGGCTACAACAACTATGTCCACACTAGGACACCTACATCACTCCATAGTGGGATCTTCTCCTAGATGGATTTGCTTCATGCCCAAGGGAACTCCATCAAATGGCTCGCAACAAACTGTAATGTATGCTGATCGAAAAATTATCCTAAACTAGGACCCAACACCTATAAACATTCACCAAAAACATATACCTTGTTGACTATTTTGTTGTAGCTCCACTGCTACAACTTACACCTGGTTAGGGCACAAAACACAACCCATACCAGCCTTCAAATTATACCCAGAATTGCAATAAAAAAGTGAGGTTTCCCTTCCATGAGGGGATATGATCCTTGGTAGTGATTCTAGGTTGTTCTATCCCTAACCAACCCTTCAGCCTCACTTCAGTTGATTGCAACTACCTACAATATGATTCTCCAAGCTTGCAACATGCTCCATAAGGGTCAGACAACCTTCCTTGAACCAGAAAACAATCTCCAATGACCTCAACCTTCAAAAACAACAACTCAGCCTTATTTTCATGAGCTTGGTCAGTCTCCAGTAGCCCTAAAACAACCTTGTACCCTGGTTGTCTGTCATCTTCTTGCTGCAGCCTCCAATAAATGTGTTTCCCTCTCTAATGAGTTCTTTGTGAGGTAAGTGTTGCACAAATGGATGAGAATTAACCTTGTCTTCACCCTCTATTTATACACAAATGAGGAGCTACATGAATTTGATGAAGAGTCATGTCTCTTGTAAGAATTCCCCAAGCCTACATGACTTGTCCTTGTCCAAATATTAATGACAAGTTCAAAAATTCATATATCCACTTCAAGAACTTGGAATTTGATGATTCTCAAAGTGTTGGATTTTTCTTTCCGCTCTTTATCATCTCATGCCATCATATGTAGAAATGTTCCTCTATAAATGTCCAAAACATATTTCGGTTCAAAACCCCATACTTGGGTTCCAAGCTCACAAGTGACCCTTGTGGTGCTTTTTCCTCCAAACCCTGAACCCTAGGGCTTTGATTACCTCCAAAGCTACACAAAAATAAACACTCCCTCTTAGTGAGGGAGGTACTTTGAAGAGTAGGAAGTAACCATCATCATCCGAAAACACTTGCCCATTTAGAATCCATCGTTGTAGCATACCATGTAGAATGAATCTGGAAATCTCCATAGTTCCTTTGCCTCATCACATATGAACTTGAAGATCTCGAGCCTCCATAGGTCTCTCACTCTGAGGTTAAACTCCCTCCGAGCCTGGATTATCTCCACTGGCTCAATCCTACTAGCACTCATCCTCCTGGATCAAATACCACTCGTGAAAATCCCACCAATCTTGGATATGCAACACCACGATCTGATGACTACTCTAGTGTACCAATATGTAGTCCACCAGAGGAAGCCATATCAATCAACCTAATCTTGTCCATGCGAAAGAAACCCTCGATATTTCCAAACCATCCATGACAAATCAACGAAAATCCATGATCAGCAACATGCCCTAAAACAAATTGTTGTTCACTAGGCTCACCACCAATTTTACAAAACTCCTAGCCAATTTCACTGCCAAGCCTATCAAGACCACATCTCCATGTCTTCAGCTAAACCCTTTTCTCCATGATCTAGACACCCACAAATCCCTCTGAGTTACCTCGCAGTGAATAGTTTGATTCACTGTTCCCCAAAGTAGCTCAGATACGCTATGATCCCATGTTCAATTTCCATGATTTTGGGTCTAGGATAAAATTTTAAAATCTTTGACACTATCAAACCAAGAATCTCAACTATACTACTTTACACTATAGAATATAAACAATAGTAGCTCACCCAAGCACAAAATATAGAAAACTTTTTACATTTTTCAACCCAACTTCATTATATTAAACAACATATAATACAATAGTCTAGGGCTCTCGTACCAGGGGATAATGGCCCTCATATATCCACTAGTACAAGATACAAAACTAGGGCTTGGTGTCAGTCCATCGACAACCAATCTATCCTCAACAAGATACTCTAACTATCTGGTTGATGTAGAGATCCTCATAGTTTCCTTGATCGTACCCTATACCTTTTGAGTCCTTTGGCTCATGATCTACAACTCTTTCCTCTATCAATTCTACAATTCCATATAGCCATTGAATCTCGGTTATCAAATATTACCACTAGTTGATCATACATCCATTAACACATGAACACATCAATACTCTTGTCAAGTTGTTCGTAACTCCACTTTTTAACAACTCTCAATTACCCACTGCTATGCGTTAGCTACTTAGGGACTTCAACCCACTATGGTATTTCTATGCTGCTTCGATGAAGACCAACATAGGGCATGGAGGGGTGCCACCTATCAATGCAAGATGTCCATATCCCACAATGAAGATGGATTAGGAGGACTGCCCGTCGTCTACTATACATGTCCTTCTCCACACCCAAGTCTCAAGCTCCACAAGCTACTCCTAGTTGATCAAACCCTTGAGATCATCAACTACCTCTCTCGCAACAACCTTTTTCCATCAATGTGTTTCTCATTGTGCTCCAACTTGAACACTATCATGCTATCCTCCAATAGACCATAAGTGTCCAATCTGCTTTCACAATAGGCCCACTCTCATGCTACCCTCCAACATACCATGACTGACCAAGTCCATGTTGTAGCATCTGCACCTAGTTAGGGCATCCTCACACCTAGGAGACTGTTATGCATATTTTACAATAGACTTCTCCATATATTACCTTTGTTTTGCAATAAAGGAACTATTACACAAATCTAGGCTCCAAACTTCACTATGAAACTTCCCACTAGTTAAGGCTTCTAACATGCCACGTCAACCATACCTCCCTAGATTCCAAAAGTCGCAAAAACTCTATCCACACTAGGAAAGCTACAATAATCCATAGTAGGTGTTACACAAAAATATCGTCACCATGATTATTTGTAGTTAGTATGGGTCTATCATCACTTATACTAGCCTCCTAAGCAAGTCTCAGACCTTAGCTCTTCATGTCAAGCTTTGCAAATGAGAGAAAGACATTGAAAATCAATATTACTCTTGTTCCGCACTTTCTCTCACTTTTGCCTGTGGGCCCGCACCCTTTGTTCATATTACCTATGTATCTGTACGCTCTGTCTGTAAAGGGGTGGGTGTGTACCCCTGTAAAAGTCAAAAGGCGCAAGTTTATCCTAAAAAACTCACTTTAGGTTAATTCTAGATGTTTCTAGAAGGATTTTGACGTGGATTGTTCGCTCCAAAGTGGTTCATGCATCCCAAAAGAGAAGGAGCTAATCCCTTGATAGGAGGAGCTATCCCTTTGAAGGAGGATTTATCCCTTTGAAGGAGGACCTAGTAACTTCCATCCATTGCACTATAAATTAAGGCATTGGGTCAGTGGCTAGAGAAGTTAGAAGCTGAACATTTTGAGGGTAAATGCTCATGGAATTGGGACTTCCTAGTTAAACTCGAGAGGAGAGATCACATACCTTTTGGTTCCATTGGGAAGTGAGTGAAACTTGTCAAAGTAGAGGAGAATTCTTGTCGGACCCTGGGAGCAGCTTGTATAGCATCAAGGCACAGGTTGTAAAGTTCTTCTTTCATTTGAATTAATACAATCAGATTCATTTTCTCAACAAATTGTCTTATGTGGTTTGTTTCATAATCTCCTTGATCATTATGATGAATATGCTTTATGATATTGGCTTTTCAGGTGCTATTTAATTTGGTTCGCTTGTTTGTGTTTGTAGAATTACACTTCAAGGAAGATCATTTGGAGCGAGGGAGCAAGGCTTCCACAAACTTGCATTGGACCCAAGGTAGGCCTAAAACACTTGTTTGCCTTTGTTTTAATTGCATATTTAGAGAAAGATAGTTTTTGATTGGCTTGCTTGTCACTAGATATCTGTAGATACTACGAAGGTCGATCTTGTCGAGGTACAAATATCTAGTGACAAGCAAGCCAATCAAAAACTATCTTTCTCTAAATATGCAATTAAAACAAAGGCAAACAAGTGTTTTAGGCCTACCTTGGGTCCAATGCAAGTTTTTGGAAGCCTTTCTCCCTCACTCCAAATGAGCTTCCTTGAAGTGTAATTCTACAAACACAAACAAGCAAACCAAATTAAATAGCACCTGAAAAGCCAATATCATAAAGCATATTCATCATAATGATCAAGGAGATTATGAAACAAACCACATAAGACAATTTATTGAGAAAAACGAATCTGATTGTATTAATTCAAATGAAGAAGAACTTTACAACCTATGCCTTGATACTGTACAAGCTCCTCTCAGGGTCCGACAAGAAGTCTCCTTTACTTTGACAAGTTTCACTCACTTCCCAATGAAACCAAAAGGTATGTGATCTCTCCTCTCAAGTTTAACTAGGAAGTCCCAATTCCATCAGCATTTACCCTCAAAATGTTCAGCTTCTAACCTCTCCAGCAACTGACCCAATGCCTTAATTTATAGTGCAATGGAGGGAAGTTACTAGGTCCTCCTTCAAAGGGATAAAGCCCTCCTTCAAAGGATAGCTCCTCCTATCAAGGGATTAGCTCCTTCTCTTTTGGATGCATGAACCACCTTGGAGCGAACAATCCACGTCAAAATCCTTCTAGAAACATCTAGAATTAACCCAAAGTGGAGTTTTTTAGGATAAACTTGCGCCTTTTTGACTTTTACAGGGGTACGCACCCACCCCTTTACAGACAGAGCGTGCAGATACGCAGGTAATATGAACAAAGGGTGCGGGTCCGCAGGTAAAAGTAGGAGAAAGTGTAGAACTAGAGTAATATTGATTTTCAATGTCTTTCTCTCATTTGCAAAGCTTTGACATGAAGAGCTAAGGTCTGAGACTTGCTTAGGAGGCTAGTATAAGTGATGATAGACCCATACTGACTGCAAATAATCATGATGACGATATTTTTGTGTAACACTCTGCTCATGACATTGATCATGAAATACTTCAGCTGTGAGGGAAGGTTCTCTCAACTATATGCCTATCACATCCACTTGCTCATGCACATTACCAAGGTGAGGATGATGAACCTCTCGTTTTTCATATGCTGGAACGTAGAGAGGATGAACACTTTCATGCTGCATAAGACCCCTCAGCAGTAGCTTAACAATGTGTTTCACTTTGCTCTTATCCAGATTTTGGTAGATCATCAGTTGGGATTGCAGGGCATTGCTTGGGAGTACTTCATTTCCCGTGGTTTCTTCAGCACATCACAGGTACTATCAGAGCCAGAGCAGGAGTTGGGTGGTCCTTCTCATCAGCATGAGCATCATGAGACCACTAACATGCCCGTTTTTGTTACATATCAGAGAGGCAGTAGGCACTTGTTTGCAGCAGCAAAGCGAGTGTTATCTCCACCCGGGGTGGAATGGGCCTCGCTTCTAGCATCGACTGCACAGGTACTGGACAAGGGAAATAAGCCCATGCATGATGGGGGGCCATCAGGTGTGCAGGAGACGGATGTCATCCTCATTCAGGATGATGAGGCAGAGGTAGAAAATGCCAAACTTGGGATGACCATTCAGGAGCAGGACTCGGAAATCTAGGGCTTGATACTCAATATGGAGAGGGCTAGATGGGTCATCAAGTATGTAGAGTAGACGAACAAATAGCTTGAGGACTAGCAGGCGATCATGGAGCTGCAAAGCATCCATGAAAATTGACAAGTTGCCCAACAGAGGAGGATCGAGCTCACTACCTTGGAGCAAGAGATCAATAACGACCGTGAGTCTTGGTTAGATTGGGTCAATCTACACTTGGAGAGACTTTTGGAGAAAGAAAATAGGGACAAAACCATATTGAGTAGGATGGATTGTCATTACAGGACACGGAACATGAGCGCAAAGGCCTGAATAAGGAGTTTGAAGGCCAAACTGAGAAGAGAAAGAAAAGAGGCAAAAGAGCAAGATCGGCTTCGAATCTTGGCTGATGCCTCTGTGGCCCAACATAGTGCCTCTTAGAGAACCTCCAGCCCAAATTTCAAGGAATTTGGGAAAATTTTGGTCGCATGGAAATTTTCTGGCACAAACACAAGTTTCTTCTCTATATGCTCTGCGCCACCGGCGCAACGCGTAGGATTGGGAGCTCGAAATGAGGAATGGTTTGCATTTTTGGATTCAACATGCAAAATCATGACTACTAGCACTCGACCAAGAAAGTTGGGCATGATTTGAGTCTCCAGGAGGTCAAAAACACCCAAACAATGGCCTCACTGCCCCTATTTTGACACACACAAAGCAGTCTGGGGAGAACGAATATTTTAAGGGGAAAATGAGCTCCAAATTACAAAATTCCACTAGGGTTCGAAAGTAGACAGGACAGGCTTTCCAACGAACACACTTGGGCACATTTTGGATTCCTGCAATTGCCTCAAAACTGGCCTCAAAGTGGCATGACGCATACATAAAAGGGCGAGGTGCATATAGGAAAAAAGGCCGAGAATGCCTCTGTTTCACGAAATTTCGCTTCCCGAATTTTCATAAGTGGGCCCCCTCATATGCACTTCATTTTTTCGGCACCTAAGGTGGTTTTAAAATTATTTTCACTCCAGATGGGCAATTATCCAAGTGGAAAAGGCAGGCAAAAGGCCACTCAAGCTATTTGTCATGTTTGTGGCGCTGCACCTGTAGTTGATGTTTGGCTCTCCACCTTAATTTTGTTATGATTCAAGTAACTCCCCAACCCTTGGGTGTTATATCTCTTCATGGCACATTCTATATATTGTATGCAAGCTATTTGCAAAGGGTTGGTTGGCTTGTAACTTCTAGGAGACTGTGGGAAAGAAACTCTGTTTCTGTATTGTATATTTTTTACAGAGGATTAATGAAAGGTAGTAACTCTATTTCATGAGATTCATGTGGTTGTGAGTGTAGAAAATATGTCTCTTATGTTTCATATGTATCTTGTTATGTTTCATAGTTCATTTCATATTCATTCCCAGTCAAATTTTCTAAGTTAGCTAAGGTAGAATTCAATTTTATTGCTCTGCCTGTGGGAAAATTTCATGTTCAGCGTTCATTCTTCTGTTGAAAAATATTAATGTTGTCCATGCCCTTTTCACCCTCTTAATCATTCTCTCCAATCCGCGTTATCTTAAACTCAATTGCTAGGCTTTCCGCCTAGCTTGCCTCAGGAAGTAATCTGTGCCTTTGTATTAAGTTCTCTGTTCACTGAGGTCCATTGGTCCCATACCATTCCAGAAACACTGTCATTCATAAAAATCACTTCTTATGTCCATATTCACTTACTACCCTAAGATAAATAGTTCATTATAAGTCATCTCAGGCCTTTTCATTTATCCATTCACTGACTGTGACTCGGAGAGAGCCCTCTCCTGTTCTGGTAGGGCTAGCTACTAGAATGAGCGTGGTTTGTGGTTACCCTGAATTTTGCCTTCCTTCAGCCTAACGCGGATTTAGGTGCTAACACCAACTACAATAATTCTACCTGGGGGGACTATCGTAAATCAAACATACATGCAAGGGTAGAGTAACAAGGCTCAATCCCCTTGAAAGTTCCTCAACATGGTTAATTGGAGGTTTACTTTAAAGTGAGACAAATTACCTTTCAAAATTGTTGTAATACGTGCAAATCACTTTGTCATTGCCAATTAAGTGGGTATGATCACTTCGGCAGATCCGACATGATCTTGTGCTTAACTCATGGATAAGAAGAGCTTCCTAGACTAAAATTGAAATAATTGGATTTATCTCCCTAACACAAGATTCTATTGTTTGTCTGTAGCTTTGGAAACTTTACTCACTTTCCTATTACAAAGCCCTACACTTAAGCTACTATAGGTGGTAACATACATAAAAAATATAGAATTCTAATTGATTTTAAGTAACATTGTACTATTAAGTTTTTATTTACTCAAAAGGTAATGAGAGTGAAACTTATGATATGATGGCTTGACTCAAAATTATAATGCAATCAAACATGCAATTTGTAATCTATCATTCAATGGAATCATAATTAAGGGAAAGTAGGAGTTTCTTTCATTTTCTTTGAAAAAAATGAAAAACTCACAATTTCACCAAAATCACTTTCATAAGACAAGCAATTTCACTTTGATGCAATCCATATGCAAAAATAAACTGAGATCTCAAATTTTCCTAAGAGATCAAACAAACCCAAAATGTCTTTTATCATTTATCACTCAAAATTTTGAAACACACAGAAATAAAGCAAGAGTTTGCAAAAAATGAAATTTCCCTAATGAATCCTTTAACTTAATGATGTCAAAATGTAATTATGAAATATTTCAAAACTAAAAAGAAATGATTTCCTTTTGTCATGCAGTAATGAACATAATTCTTCACAAAACAAAACAATTTCTAAGAAACCATAATTTGCGATTAAACAAACTATTTTGTCACAAATAAGATATATTGACAATGGATCTGGTAAATTTGATAGAAAAACATAGGAATACAATGATCTTTAAGACAACCTATCTCTTTTTTATCAGTCAACAAACAAGCTAGACAAAACCATAACCAATTTTGCAAAAGGGATTAATTCCCAAAAATACCTTGCAAAGCACTCAAACAACTTCAAAAAAGGTATTGTACAGTCAAAAAAAATATGACACTTTCAGAAACAAAAATTCATAGTCTTGCTGAGAGAAAACCTAAGTTTTCAAAAAATTCAAGGAATTACGTAGGAAAATAGTTTAATTTAGTCTGCATGCGCTTGGTTGCTAAGGAAACAAAGGCACATATTTGTGCTATGTCAGTGAACAGAATCTGCATAGGTCTTTGAATTCCAAGAGAAAAAAAAAGCAATCAACCAAAAAGATCTGAAATATCTTAAATTTACCAAGACCTAGGTCAACCTAAACAAAAAAGATTTTAACTCAAAACCAAGGAAATATAAGAGAATAGTAACACTCCCCAATGGAGTCGTTAATATTTTTAGAGTGGGTAAATGCCTATTTCTGACAATAACAATCTTTCTACATCCTAAAGGGAGCTATAAACAAATGGACAATTAAATGACTCTTTCCCTAAGCTTATTTCGTTCGAATTATAAATACAAGAGTAGGACAATAAGGTTCTTACCTATTTGAAAAATTCTTGATGAAGATTCCTCGTCTATCTCAATGAAGCTTCCAAATGCTAAAAAATATTTTCAATCACATACATAAAAGAGATAAAAGGAATATGAAATCATAACAATTCAAACAAGCTTAATCTAATGATTAAGGAGATAAAAATTTGAAATTATCTTACTAAACATCAAAAGAATCATAAACCATTCATCGTGTCAATAAGAAAATAATATGAGAAAAATGATACATTTGTATTAATTCAAGGATAAAGAAGAGCCTTACAACCTTTGCCTTGGTGTCATGAGGTTCCTCCCAAATGCCAGTAAACCTCCCCTTATATGATAAGCCTTCCAATATAAAACCAACAACATAAGTGTATATTTTGTGAGCCCCCTAATCCATTTATCCTCTAGTCAATTTATATTCCAAGATGAAGAATGTTTAGATCCAAAGGGAACGATGTGATCCTCTAATTGGGGGATTAGGGTTCCCTGATGAACGGGAATTAGCTCCATGGTCTGAGGGGTATGACTCGAATAGATATGACTTGGAAGATTTTAGTTGGGATATATCCGAACAATAATTCTTTTGAAATTCACTTTTTATTTTTAATTTCCATTGATTTACCTGTGTGGTCTATAGAGGAAGAGAGAACGTAGCGCTGCACAGTTATCAAGGATAGAAACTACAAATGTGTGGAAACTTATAAGGAAAAACATGAAGGTCACACTTAACAAGTCATAAAGCCATTTACCCAAAATTCATATCTTATTCAAGGGTTTTTTATTGTTTGACTTCTAAGGGAGTGTAGTGGAACATGCTTATGGATAGCGAGAGATCCATTTTAATGGTCAGGTGTCATGGTTAGGAAATGACGTGTAAAAGATTCCTCTATGTATGAACAACAACTCTCTGATCTCCAAGAATTTGAGTCTTAGGAAGTTCTCTCTATACATTCTTGGAAGGTGTTTTGGGCCTTGGAGTTGTGCTTGTTTCCATTTCTTCATTATCTGAATATGTGTCATCTTGATCTGAGTGCATTATTTGTAAAATCTCTTCTCCGTTTGAGTTCTTGTTTCCTTTGGAGGACTCGTGTTGTGAAGTTGTTTCATCTACTACTACATCAATGCAATCCTCAACCTTCTTTGTTAATTTTTTGTAACACTTGTATCTGTTACTTCAACTAGAGTACCCAAGTAATATATGCTCATCGACACATGAATAAAAGTGACTAGGATTTTTATCATTCCTTTTGATAAAGAATTTTCTCCCAAACACCTTGCATTGTTTAACTGATGCAGGTCTTCCCTTCCACAACTCATTGGGAATTTTATCACTATTAGGCTTGAGTTGTGTTCTATTTGATAGGTACAATGTGCTTGTGTTGCATACCCCTAGAATATGTGAGGTACATTAGCTTCATTCATCATAGCTCAAGACATTTACTAAATTTTTCTATTATTTATGTCAACTACTCAATTTTGTTGTGGAATTCTATCCACATAATGTTGCCTCCTTATGCCATGCTCTTTACAGACTTATTTACACTCCCTTGAAGTGAATTTTCCTCGTCTATTTGATCTTAAGCACTTGATATTTAGATCTTTCTCATTTTCTAGTTGAGTTTTAAATTTTTTAAAATGTTTAAACACTTTTGATTTTTCTTTTAAGAGATGATCCAAGTGGCCCATGCAGAATCATTAATAAGCAGCATACAATACCTTTCTTCTCTTGGGATTTTTTTCTCTAGTTCAGCATAAGATATCTGTGTGAATTAGCTCCAATGGTCTAGATGAACAGAACTCTTTTGTCTTGACATGAGCCCTACTTTACCAAATTGACATGACTTGAAGATTGAATTATTAGGCCTTAAAATTATTTGGAAACCTATCATAGCTCCTATCTTGTTGACTCTTATTAGACTGTCAAAATTCATATGACCAAATCTCTTATGCCATAACCATGCTTCAGTTGACTTGCTCAAACAAAAGCTTACTTTGGAGTAATCAAACAAATATACATTATTGTGATTGATTTTCCCACTAACTTTCCATTTCCTTCATTTCATATCTCACACTCCTTGGATTGAAATCTCACATTATAGCCATTATCACGCATATGACTTACACTAAGAAATTTGTGCTTGAGACCTTCCACATACAACAAATTTTGGGCTTTAGTCTTTTCATCAAGACTGACTATGCCCTTACCCATCATTCTTGTTGGGGCATTGTTCTCGAAAGTGACATTTTTATCTCCGTCCTTTTATTTTAGCAACACAAATTTTCTCTTATCCCTAGTCATATTCTTGGAACAACCACTATCCACGTACCATTTATTTTTTTGATTATGTGTTGATAGAGCAAGTCCACATTCCATGATCTTCCCATATTTTCATTTCCAATTCTTCTTATCTTTCCAAAAAGTTGGCTCTGAAGTTTTCTGAAACTTAGGTGGGTACTAAAACCTTCTTCAACTCTTAGATGCATTTTTCGCAAAATTATTACATTTGAAACATTGAACATCACTCATTAGTGGAGAGAAGGAATTTTGATTTTTGAAAGAAGAGTTTTGAGGTTTAAAATTATAATACTTGTTGTAGCTAAAATTTTCATATATTTCAACTTTAATCCATCTACAATCAACAAAATTATGTCAAAATATGTGACATTTATGACAATGACCATAAAATAAATGAGAATACCTGAAATTCAAAAGTTCATGAGTTTGTCCATGAAGGTACCTTTGTTGTCTTCTTGATTGATTCATTCTTTGTTGGTGTGGTTCCTTGGGGTAGGTGGAGTTATTTTTCTAGGGATGGGATCCTTTGTGGTTTTCTTTCTCTTTGGATTCATTGATTATTTCTTCATACACCTTTGCATAGTTTTGAGGTTCCTCAAATCATGCAGACTTGAAGTTCATCTTCCCCATAAAGGATTATTGTCGATTCGAGTACCCCAGGCCCATTTTGTTTTCTGAAGACCTTTGACAATTTAGAATCTAATCCAACTTTCTTGTAACCTCTGCAAATTTTTCATTTATACCTTTTTCAGTCTTCATTTTCTCAAGATATGTTCTGAGAGAGACATCCTCTCCCTCGAGACTCTGACAATTCTCTTCCCATTCTTGGATCATATATTGAAGAACTTCTTCCTTTCAATTATCTTCTTCTAATTTGACACTCAAGGATAGAATCTCATCCTTACATGTTTTTGAGATTTCATCCATATTTACCTTGAAAAACTCATGCTTTAAATGTTCTTTCTCTTCTTCTAGTTTCTCACATGTTCCTTTTTTTTCTTCTAGTAGAAAGGCCAAACAATCTCTTCTTTTAATGGCTTCTTCATGTTTTTTCCTTTTGATAAACAACTCTCATTGTCAGAGTTGTAAATACCTTCTTTAGCACGTTGTAGCTACTTTTTTATCTACTTGTTGTTTCTCCTTGCCTTCTTTAACTCATCAAGAGTGTTGATGAGTTCTCCTTCAAAGTAAATTACTCCTACTTCTTCTCGTTCCTCTTTACAGATAGTAATATTTTGTTTCTTGGATACTCATTCAAATTACATGGCTAAACACTTATCTAAATAATCTTATGAGAAGTTTTTGTTGTCTAAATCTAGTTCTGAGTTATCCTCTTTGGAGTAGAGGCCCTTTTTCATATAAAAAATCTTCTTTTGATATTTTTTAGAGTTGTTTCTAAAATTTTTATCATCTTCCTTTTCATTTCTTTATTTTTAGGGGCACTTGGAAGAAAAATGGCCAACTACTCCATAGTCAAAACATTCAAAGGGAAACTTCCATTTATATTTTGTTGAGCCACACTTTAGCTTCCTAGAAAATTAAGCCAGCTCATGATCAAATTCACAACTAGAGAAATATTAATGGTATTTTTGCTCCTTTCCCTTCTTGTACACTTTGAATGATTCCTCCTTGGGCTCATACTTCTCTCTTCCTACTATCATACCATAGGAAGTGATAGTACCAAGAAATTGATCAATCTTTAGATTCTTTAATTCAACCATTTGTTAAATAGAAGAGAATTTAGAATTAAACCTATTTATTATAAATCTTAAGACCTTGTGAACAATCATATATTCCTAGACTTCTTCTCAAAGTACTCTAATCATATTGGTTACTTCATAAAAAATGAGGAACTATCCTTCTATGCTTTCTTCTTTACTCACTTTTCAGCTTTCAAACCTCATTCTGAAGGTTTGAAGTTTGGCCTACTTGAATTTGTCATCTCCTTCATGACTTTGATGGAGGTTCACCCACACTTCCTTTGTAGACTTAGAGTGCATAACCTTTATGAGCTCAAATTATCTAAGGCCAAAGACAATGGTATTCTTGGATTTAGCATTATTTCCATAGAATACTTTACCATCTGCAGCAGTCGGAGGGACATCAAGACATCATAATCTACTAGATAAAAACTCCAAACATATACTCCTAAAGGCATAAGATAGGCTTACATCCTAACTTTCTAGAATGCATAGCTTGTCCCATAAAACACTGGTATCTTGATTCAGTAAGCATCTTGACTCTCTTGCCTCAACATAATTCTTGATGGATATACATTCCAGTGGTTAGAATATTCCTAAAGGAACTTGGCTCTCATACAAATTGTTGGAATAAGGAATTACTAAGGGGGGGGGGTGAATCAGTAATAGTGAGGTTCTTAAAACCTTTTACGAATAACTCTTTAATTGTTTCCTATATTGTGAGTTACTTGTGAGAGAATTCATACAGAGTACAAATGAACAAATGGATAAGGGATTCACATAGACATATAATCTGTCACATGAGAAACATACACATTTTGACACGTATATTTTTTATGTGGAAATAGAATGGGAGAAAAGCATCAATATGTTTGATGCTATGATGTAAATGAATAACCTACTTAATCAAATGATTTTTTTGTGATAACCCACTCACAAGAGGAACCAACACCCTAAGCATAGCAGGACCTTACCTTCCAAGAGGCACAAACCTCTTATGAATGTCAGCCACCACCTTCCCTAGCCATTGTTCTACCTTCCATCCAATTTTCAAAATAAAAACGTGGGAAAATACATATACAAATAAATACAAATCAGATCCACTATAGTTCTCCTATGAACTATGCAACCTACTTCTCCTTTAGCTATAATCACAACCCTCAACAACACTTTATCTCATTTTAAAAACTTGGGCCATTCACACCACTTTCATATAGTCCACTTCACACTCTTCAACTCACCCAAGAATATTGTACTCCATGTGTTATATCTTTGTAGGTAGTTTTAGGCCAGAGAACTATGCCAAAACATATAAATAAGGTTTTGATTTAAATTTATGACTAGTGCATTAAAAATTTAAACATATTTAATTTCTAAGTATTTGTTAGAAAACTAAACAGTTGATTTTCATTCGTAACAAAATTAATCTTCGAATTGATTCGGAAAGAAGAATTTAAAAAAGTATATAACTCTCAAACATTCATATTGAACATTTAATTTATCATATATTCTAGATGCGTGTAGAAGTTTTATACAACCAAAAAATACACATTCGAAAGATGACAAAAGGTGACAATTAAAAGATTTAGAGGAATTAACTAAGACAAATTGTTAATTTAATGGTCGAAAAGATTCATGACGCGTGCGGCAGGGAAGGAGTGGATAGGGCAAGAAATTCTTTTATCCTTATAAAAGACCTGGGACTAAGTTAAGTATCCCAAATATTATATCCAGAACTAGATAGGATCAAATAAGAAAATAACAAAATTCTGTAGAACATATCCTTATCTATGAGGGGAGAGCGATGAAAAATGTAATTGATCCTTTCATTTCCTTGATTTATTGGCCTTCCCGCTGGGGTTTCGGATAATCTATTTTAATAATTATAGCTTGTAGGGGCTTCCAAGGAGATTTATATTCATTCTAACCTTTCCCAAACTTCTATGTTACCTTAAACATGTGCTGAAATAAATATACAAGCATAATTGATAACAAGACAAACTCACATAGATGAACAAGTTGTTTAGAATGAATCAACAATCCTTCAATTACCTTCATAAATAGCTTTGAACATTACAAGCATGTCATTGATTAATTACAAGGGTTCAACCTTGACTTATTAAAACTACCAAATACTTATAGAATATAATTCCAAAAATACCTTAGATCGAAACCAAAATTTAATACAAAATGAGATAATATCTGAAACTATTTTTGATTCACAAAAATAGAACTAGAAGAGAATTATTCTGAACTCATTAGAATAATAATCATACAATTTAAGTGTTGTTTGTTGATTGTTACCTTTAATAATATTTGGTGTTTCTTTCTCCTCTTTCTTAGCTTACTGCTCCTTTTCATGTCACTGGTCACTGAATTCCTTGCATTTTATTTTACTCGATGAGTCCAAGAAACTTATACCATATTTTATCGTCTCAGATAGAAAATATTGTTACTGTCTTATATGCCTCATTGAATTTTGTGTATTTTTCAAAAGTTAGCCTACTAATGAACTAATGGATAGCTTCAAGATGAATGAAAAAATCATACTCTAAGATTTCGAAGGATGATTTACCACTGATTGTCCCTTTGACTTCAGAAAATTTGGTTATGTCTATTGCTATATGATGCAATTTCTATTGAAAATATTGTAGTGGAATCGATTAACCACTCGCACATCATAGAGATAGAAGTCCATTTTCTTGTAGAATATTGAATTTTTTGTGAGACTTGTTAATTTGTGCTTCTAAATTTTGACACTTGTTCTCTAACTATAACATCACATTTATCTTCGTCAAAAATATTCTCACCTGTAGAATAGTATCAATTGTATCCTCAATTCGAAATTCTTCTAGTTCTTCTTTAGTCTTAGTACTGAATAATTTAATTATTTTATTAGCTTCTTGAGGCATATGCTCCAAATATTCTCTGATTCCTGTGATGTCTGCTTTTGATATTTCCACTAACTCCTCCTGTCAAAAAATAATTTGAATAGACATCCAAAGTTCAGTCATGGTAGAATTTATATCAATCCATATCTTCTCTTTTTCCTCAGCCAATGTTTGTGTAATTAGTGACATTTCATATTTCTCTATATGTTTGGTGAATATGAAATTCTTCTAAACTTCGGCCAGATATGCGTTGTCAGTTTTTATATTGTCATTTTGAATTTTCTCTAGTAGATTTCTAAATTCCTCAATTTCAATATATTTTAATGACAAGTATCCCATATATTTTGACAACTTCTCTGCTCAATTTTGGCTAGTGGGCTCTGTCTCTGTTGTACACACTACTTTTGTAGAAAATATTGTTTTTGAAGTCATTATTGTATAAGATACTACTATAGTAATTAGTTCTATCTCTTTATCCTTGATTAACTTTTCAATTTATTCTTCCATCTTATGTATCTTTATGTTTTGTTCATTAGACATTCTAAACATGTTTTGCTTCTCCTTCTCTATCTGATTGACTTCTTGAGTCTGTGGATGACCAGTGGTTGGAAGCTTTAACTTTTTCCTCAATGCTTGAATATCAATATTTCTGATTTTGATTATTTCCTCAACTGCCTTTATATATTTAGGATGTGATCCTAATTTTATAACTTAATTTTCAAGCTCCATTATTTTAGTGCCTTTTGCTAGAGATAACATCTTTTCCAAATTTAATTAGGAATGAATGTTATTTGGAGAATCCTATAGCTTAGAATATTACATGGAAGAACTTATCAAATATGAAAATATCATTCATCCTGCTTGATTATGAAGGTCAGTTTGATCAATACGATGAAATTTCTTAGTGTCAAATGGAAAAACACAAGTTTTGTAATTTTCAATGCTTTTAGGCATAGGGTCCTTTGGTCCCAAGAATTCAAATTGGAACTAACATTTTTCACTATCAAAGGAAGAGAGTAATCTAGTCTGAGTTGTGGAATATTTCTTCCAGAACTCTACATATGTGGATGTTTTTAGGGCCTCATTTCTCGTCTTCATTTCTAAGAACTTTGAAAAAATACTTTGTTGTTTTGGTGAAGAAGGAGAAGAAGGAGGATCCAATGTAACTTTAGGAATTTGATTTAATGTGAAATGAGACTATGACAATAGTACAACTGTAATAAGATCTTTGAAAGTTTGAGCTCATGAAGACTCTTCTTTAAGATTTGTAGTTTTCATCCTTATTAATACATTGAATGTTGATTTCTATAACTTTGACCCTGCTAGAGTTACACTTTCTCTTCATATATTTAACTCTTTGTTCGTCATCCTTGGAGTTTCCAATGTTGTTAGACTAGAAGCTAGCTCTTCAATCTCCTGCAATGTATTCTCTGTCCATTCTTCCCTATTGGCATATTGCCCAATTTCAGGTTTTGACACATGCATATATAGTGCAAATTTATGAGTAATTCTCATGGATGAGATTACTCCTAATGGATCATATGACTAACTAAAACTCAACTTTAAATTCATTTGGCTTAATAAGTCATTGAATCCTTTCTCTACAGCTTTGGTGTTGATTATGAATGGGCCAACCTGTGCTTTCAATTGAAACTAATCCTTTTGTTTTATCGAAAAAAAATGGACGTCATCCATGTTCATAATTTGTCTAATGTACTCAAGTGAAAAAATCCTCATGGGGAGGAACACTAGATATTTTTATGGTTGAAGATCGTAGTCACAAATCTTGAGTTCAATGAAATTATGGTATAAATACCACTCTCCAACCTTAGTATTCTCACTTAGATGAAAAATTATCTTGATCTCTATTGAAACCCTGGGGACTGCATCACAGTTTAACAAACAAGTATCTATATACAAGAATTGATTAACAAAATCGCTCAATGAAAACTCTTTAGAGGTTTTCCTAACAAAATATGTCCAATGGATGATTGACCAAGGTGTACCTTCAACATCCAAATTTTGTAAAGAAAATTTTATTATTTATGACTAATGATATAATAACAAGTAAATCAAGACTGGCCAATGCTTAAATGATCCATTTGCGTTGAACTTTAAAAATTGATCATGAATTATATCGAAAAGGAACTAGCTATAGTTGAACATAATTGAAAGTTTTTTACTAGAAGAAAACACTAATAGAAATCCGAAAATGACTTGTTCAACCCACCTACTAATGGGATATCCTAACATAAAAGACACTAAGGAAATAACATGCCTAGACATATGTCCAAACATTGTAGAGTGATAAGGTGGGTTGGTTCGGTGTAATTCTGAGTTATCTGGTAAAAATGATTCAAATATGTGAGCTCTCTGTGGGAAAGATAATTTTTGATAGTTTTCCATTAGAGCTTCAGAAGAAAAAGGGTGTAAAGAGTACTGAGGATTTAGTTAGAGGGGTTGGAATATTGACTCAGTTGTTATATGGGAAAGAGGTTTATTCTTTTGAGAAATTACAACTATTTGGCTTGGAAGATATCAGGCTTCACACTAGACTACAAATTCTATAAAATGATGGGTTTGAGGGAAACAAAACTGGGGTAGTAGGGATTCCCAAAAATTGAACTCATCACTGGCGTCTTCATACTTTTGAAATGCCCTTTGTGAAGTTCGTATAATCAAAATCATAATTGTTCTCAATAATTTAAACTGGGTGTCAACTAGTGGGAGTTTGGTCAAATTAATGACAGAGATTAGTAAAGGAATATCTATAGGAATTTTTGGTTTTCCTTTATAGGAAGCCATTAGGAAAAGTAAATTTACTAAGAAAATATAGAGAGAGTTTCCCAAAATGTAGTGGTTGGAGGTCGTTGTTTGCTAGGATTCTACTTGTACTGGTGTTATTTAAATTATAGAGAAAGGAAGAATAGGCAAATGGATGATTTGAAAAGGATAGTAGTGTTTATGAAGAGTGAATGACAATATTTTGTTAGGTTGGCCATTATTGGCATGAGAAATTTAATGCAAATGAATGTTGGTGGAAGATGAAATGAGCAACAATCATTTTTCCAACCTTAGTGAGAGGGATAACATTAACTAAATGTAGTGGAATCTTCGTTGGTCGTGAGAATAGCAAAAATGTGTATGGAAAGAAATATGAATGTGGGAGAGTAGACTAGCAAATAAGTTGTTTTTGGTGGGGTGGGGTGGGGGTTGGTCTGGTAAATGGTGTTGAGTGGAGGGGGCCCACAATTGTTATGGGGCTACCATGTAGAGAAAGAAAGTATCCAAAATCCTCTTTATATATCCCCCACGCCCCCCCCCCCCCTCATTATCGTTGGGGACTCCGGGGGGTCCCAATATTAATTAGGGGTCATTGATCTGGGTGGGCCCAATTTCTAGCATTGATTTTTGCATGTATGCTAATTGCTGACAGATGATGGTCAGACCTAATTGATTTATTATACACAAACACAAACCAAATTCATTTTGTTGGTATTTTTTATTTTTATTATTTTTCTATCCCTTTTATTTCTTTATTTTGACTGTTTTTCCTCTTTTCTTTTCATTTTTTGTTTCCTTTTCTCTTTTTTCTAATTTTTCTCTTTTTTCATTTTCTATTTTTTCAATTATTTAATTTATTTATTTTGAACATAAAGGAAAAGTGACAAAATATTAATAGGTTAAAAATAAGTTACAACACCCCCACTTTGCTAAATTTTGCTCCTCTAGTTTGTTCCTCTATAGTGATAGGAACGATGCTCTCCCTATTGACCAATAACCTACCATTCATGCTTCCAAAGAGTGCTCCCACATGGTTGTCGATGTTATTGTTGCATCAAACTACCTAGTATCTTCAACCCCATTAAACATTGGGAATGTTCTACTGAGAATTTCCATGCTCATAAATAAATCCTCAGTTAACCTCGACTCTCCAATGAGGCTCTCCATGCTTATTCATTTGATCACAATTCTCATAATGTACTCGTGCATGGATATCTTCTTTCTGTAATCAATATCTTGTCTTTGACGGTTTCATATTCATTGAATTCATTGAGGTGTGCATGGGGAGATTAAAGATGGCTTGTCTCAAGTTACTGAAGACTCCATTATTTCATCCTATGTAAGTGTGGTACTATATAATCTTTGACCAACGATATCTACAGTCTCCATTACTCTCGTGACACCAAATCTTATGTGTGCATTTACTCTCATATGCTAACTCATCCATCATCCTTACAACTTTGCTACAATTTCAGAGCTTCTCATATTGTAACTTCATTAAGGTAGAATGTTACGAAATCAGGGGATTTAGTTATTGATATTTAGCCCATTTCTTATTGTTTTTCCACAATAGGATAGGATGTTGTGACCTACATCTTAATACATCTTGTAATTGGATTTGAGAGACCCACATATTATAAATTTATTAAGGCTAGACATTACAAAATCAGAAGATTATGATATTAGCCTTTAGCGCCTTTTTCTTCCTCCCGTATTTCTTTTCACCATAGGATCGGGTGTTATTAATGACAACATATAACTTAGGTGTTAAGCCCTTCAATATCCTATCAAGGGCCTATGTACTTATTCTCTTTCTCTACAAACTTGAATATTTGGGCTCCACGACCAACTCCCTCCAATCATTGAAATCCCCTCGTATCAGAACTTTCCCCAAATTAAATTATAGAGGAGTTACAAAATCCTGACCTATGATATTCTGAACTTCGATATGATGTCATGCTCTTATCATCAATGCCATGTAGTGTATCCATAGTGGTGACATGTGTCATGAGAATTTCCCCATTAGGCGTCTAAATAATCTTGGAACAGGTTACATGTGTCATTTGTACAATAACATCATGCTGATGTTATTTGCCACTATCAACTCTTGAGAGCCAATCAATATGTAAGGTCCCACCTTACCAACCATTAGTATTATCCTAAGGCTGACTGAAAATACCATATTATTTTATTTTATTTTAAGTTTTTAACATGCCAAAGTTAATGTAAGGTAATATTATATATATATATATTATATTATATATATATATATATAGTTATTGCTATTCTTTACACTACACACTAATTTCTACTAAATAACTAACCCATGGTAATTTAAATCTTCTCAGCAAAGCTACATGGTCATGGTTCGTGAGGATCCAAAACATACAACCATAAGTATTAAAATCAAATTTAAATGATAGAGTCTTTAGTGGGATAAATAATATCATTCCAATAAGCTAATTGTTCATTATATTGCAATTAAATGTGTTTAAGAGAACTAATCTTATTTTGTTCAAAATAATATTCCTATGAATTCTTTGGTAAACAAAGGAAAGAAAAACAACATAATTCAACTTATAAAAGAATGATTTTAGGGAAAAATTTCTTGAAGTTTAAAAACATTAGCGAATCTCAATAGCCCCTAATATGAAAACTATAAATTGTTCATTTATATATTTGTAAAATTATTCAAAATTTATAATGACTTTATATATAGTATCTATATAGTGTTGGTGATTTTAACGTAAAATAATTTTATATTGTAAAATTTGGGCGAACCATTTTTAGAAAAAATGGAAGTTGGCAAATTGTTTTTCTCAAAAAATCATGGAAAATTATCTCATGTGCGAATATTAGCCCCTAAAATTTTCCATGAGTGGTTTCCAATGATTATGAATTCATACGTGAGCTAACAATTACAACAATTCACTTACCCAATTTGACTTCCACGGAATTTTAATTCAACAGAATCATCATGCTTATTCATTGAGATATTTCCAGAAACACTTTGGTTACAAATACTAAATTCACTTAGTCATATTTACATACAATTCATAGATGTAATTAGCACCAACCATTAAACCATTATGTCAAATAGTTCACAAGCATGAAATGTACAACCATTGAGGCTTTTTGTCAGACACTTACAACCATGACCCTTAAGGTGATTTCACCACAATTAACTAACATGAATTTAAGATTACATAACTTTGTTTTCATTGTATGTAATGCCAATAAGTGAACCTAATACATAAGTAGAACTATCACCTATCTTCATTGCTGCATATACAAAAATTTAGGAACATAAGTGACTATAAAAATTTAATGAATTTTACAAATAGCTTACAATGATGTAGCTACAACCATTAGAGAATTTTTAACAATAGTTAGCAGTCACAAAACAAGTTGTTAACTATTAAACTATCAAACAAGAAGTCATAAGTTATTTAAAGTATCAATGTATTAACCATTGAGACTTTAAAATAAGAATTCCAAGTTTATATAAAAAGATGGTTTCATAAATAGAGATTATGAGGTAAATCATAGTGAAAACAAAAGCAAAACAAACCACTAGGCAACAACAGCAAATCTGCAAAATACACGAGATTGAAGAATGATATTTTCAAACTTTGTTGCTTGAAATCAAAGTTGGGATGAAATGGTCTTCAGGTACAAATACCCTTTGAACTTAAATTGAATCGAAACATAAATTCCCCGAAAAGTGATTCTTTAAAACCATAACAAAAAACAAATTCCTACTATCTCATTTATCACTTTTGTCAAACATATAATGTGGATAGTTATCTACATTTGTTAATGGAGAAGGAAAACCCTAATTTATGGTATTGATAAGTTTTCACAAAACTCATGGTAGCTGGAATACTTCAACCATTAAGACCTTTGTCAATCAACTTGCAATGAAACTATTAAAAAAAAACATACATAAAAGAAACTACAGTTATTGCAACATTTATTCAACATTTAGTGTGTAGAATTTGATATGCATCTAAGCTTCATTCAACAACTAAATAAGAAAAAACCATGTAATGAATTACAAAAAAAAACACAATATAATGTTGTCAACATACATTGCAGTGAATTTATACAACCCAAAGAAAAGGTAGGAGTATGCTCCAGCTCCAATGAGAGTATGCTTCAGCTCCATATCCTTACCAACTCATTGTGAACCACCCAGTTTTCTTCCCAACCATATCGAGGAATAACTTCTCCCCCTAGAACCATCGAGCTACAAAAGCTCACAGGCAGTACCAAAAGACAATAGTAGAGAGATTTACAAGACAAACTAAGGAAGAAAAATTTCACTTCCTCTCAATACCACTCATGGCCAACCTTAATTCCTGGAGCTCTTAGGATTTTTGTAAGAATTTCACATTTATTTTGGAAGGAATTGGCTACATTCCATATCTCTCCCTCTCATCGTTTTCCTGATGTCTCTTCCACTCTTGACATCATAATCCACACACACAAGTGAGAATACATGAGAGTGATATATAGGAGGAGCAACCAATTCTTGTCATAAAGGAGGAGAAATGTACATGCATTGTATTAAGTTTGGATGAGTGTAACTTATGTCATTAAGGAGAGGTATGCATGCCTTAGATAAGGAGACCATAACATATGCATTAAAGAGAGTGTAAGAGGAATATTTTATGACATAGTTTTAATGAGTGAAAAGGAATATGCCATTATTTGATGAGTGCATAAAATAGAGTGTAATGTATTATTCAAAATAGACGGAGAGTTACATAGAGACATGAGGATCATGAGGGAGACAGGTGTGAAGTGATTGAGGAGATGAATTTGACTTGTAATTCCTTTTTAATAATAATATCACAGTCTCATAAAAAATAACAATAATAATATTAATAATATTGAGGGTTCAGTCAATACTGAGCTATTAGGATTGATTAATGATAAGTTAAGTGGTTTTCCTTCAACTACGGTTGATTACCAAATTATGTAAGGCGATTTACTATTTTTCAAAAGTTGTACTTGAGATGCTAGACATGACCTTGTATTTTTAGAAAGTCATTCCAGAATTGTGAGAATGAAATTTATTTAACAAAATTCATCCATGAGTTGTTGATTTTCAACATCCATGAGTGGCATTTTTCTTCTAGAGAATAGCAATTCTACAACCCTAGTTCATGCATCTCCGTGCCTTAGTAGATTGAGGACTATGCACCATGATCTACTCCAAAGATCCAAGATTCCACAAATTGATTCTTTTAAATATTCAGGACTCTGTGCCCTAAACATACAAGACTACATGTCTTTATCTTTCTTGGATTTAGGACTTCATGTGATAATTACCATGCCTTCTCATCTACTATGATTTGAAACTCTGTGTTTCTCCTTATGGTATTGGTTGTGAGATTTTACCCATCTGATGGTTCACTAGTAAGGCCTTGTTCAAAGACCTACACAAATTACAATCTCATAGACAAAAGGAATCAAATGAATTTCATAAAACTTAGTCACATTTTACCAAGAATCGTGCATGACTTCCACAATCATTTTGGTTTTGAAGAAAGGACTTCCACAGTCATTCATAATTGAACATCTTGTTGGAAATAATACTGAGAGGGAGGTTGAATCAGTATTAGCAAGTCAATAAATTTTCATTTCCATAATCATATTTATAAACTCTACTTCAGTTAAAGGAACCCCCATGTACACGCAATTGTGTTTAAGAAAACTAGCATATATCCAACAAACTTATGATTCAGTTAATTAATCATATGTTGATCATTAATCAGTCCATCAGAACTTCATTAACCATATAAACAGTAACCAGGTGCAGTAAAAATAGAACAGACCATCACACATAAGAGACACACATGAACACCAAGATTTAAGGTGGAAACCCAATGCGGGACAAAAACCACTTGTTGTTGTCTTCTTTTTAATATAAGAAAAAACTGTTTACAATCTTATACTGGTGCCGACTCATACCAGTACGTAGGCACCCACCTACAGGGGGCCACAACTTTCTCTCGTCCTCTAGCTTCTACTGGAAGGGAGATACAACCCCCTAACTCTTATATTAGTTGATATGTTTACCAGTACGTGGGCACCGACCTATTGAAGGCTCCAACCTTAACTCATTTTCCAGCTACTATTCGAAGGGAGATCCAACCTCCTAGCTCTTTTAGTGGCCGATATGTTTACCAGTATGTAGACACCAGCCTACAGAAGGCTATGGCGTTCTCTCTTCCTCTAGGGACCACGTTTCATAAATTTTCATACTGGATACCCCTGGATCACAACACCATAATTTGAAGGCCACGTTTCATCCAATTTTCATTCTAGACCCATCAACAACATTGAAGCCCAAAATCAATCACCACTGCAATACAACCAATGCATTAACCAATCATTAAATACTCAATCATCAATCTTTGAGTCACCCACAACTAAATCACTGAAGGCCTATCATTAAAACACAGTTACCACAACACAAAGAAGAACCCAAAAATCTGCAACAACCACTAGAAGGAACTGAAAATTTAGATATCATATTTCATAATGTATATGCTACTCTAATGAGCCAAACTAGCTTCTATATGCACTTTTATAGAAGTTAACCTGCGTACAAATCTGCAAATGCTAACTTAATAACTTCACAACTATTTCAGCATTTAGTCATACCCAGATCATAACATCTGCAAGATAAGACATGCGTCAGTATTCAAATCTAGTCTATCCATGATAAAACCACATAATGATAATACATTCCAAGCCTTAAGATCTTGATCCGTCATCTATCATCATCCACATAGGTGCATCCTTAGTTCATATCAAGTAAGGCATTACAAACCCATAACCTGCATACTGGATCTCAAACTTCATCACATATTAAATACTTGCACACCTTGGTCTAATGATTTTCTCCTCCTTATATAGTTTTAGGCCTTTCTCAATACCATGGACCAAAACCACATAGGACTGATACCTTGGACCAAATATGTAGGGTCGATACCTTGGACCAGATATCTTGGACCAATACCATGGATCAAAAGACCATGGACCAAATACCACTAACCAAAAACTTAGTTTTCCAACATGTTCGCACTTTCCCTCTTGTGAAAGTGTGTGTGTACATTATACGCTCCTTTTGGTCTGTTAACCCGTGTGTATATGGTCCTTTATCAAGGTGAACCTGCATATACTTCTTTCTATTCATTCTTTGTACTCTAATGATTAACTCTTTACTATTGACCTGTTGCAATATGATCTGTCATCTAAGTGAGTTGCCATCAAGGACAATACCTGCATGATAATTCCAACAATCTCCCCCTTTTGACTTGATGGAAACAACCACACCAAGTCACTCTCACCCTTTGACATCAAGGGCAAAGGGCGGACCAAGATATTCTCTCCCTTTGATATACATTATTTTGTCCATACTCCCCGTGAGTAGATGCTAAAATATCTAATTGAGCTCCCCCTTTGTACATACTAAGATGTACCAATTCATCCATTCTCCCCCTAAGCACATGCAGAATCTACAAAAAATGTTTTTCAAAAGAATAACATGACTATACAACTCAACGAAGTGAGTATGACCTTCCCATCACCAATTACTCCTACGTACATCAATCTCCCAACCAAGTGTGGATACACCATTTTTAACTCATCCACCCAACCAAGTGGGGATATACCAAATGTTTATAGATGACTGTCATAGAAAATATTACATCATCCTTCTCATGCATAGTGGGGTTAAAAATTAGGTATTTTCATGACCTTTAAATCAAATGATATGCATGGCATTTATAACAAGGACAACCAATCTAAACAATATCATGATAGTCATCACCAACTATCATACACCATATGATCTTCACCATCAGCAGCATCAGGATCAACAACCTGTATATTTCCATCATCAAAGGAGTCACCGGAATCAATACAACTATATGGATCTATATCAAGATCTTCTAAGATAATGTCAACAATGCATTATTAGAAGCATATGCTCCCCCTGAACATATGACAACTTATGAGTACAAACACAAACCATCATCGAACAAAGAAGATAAGTGTCTGAACCATATCAAACTCCTTTTCTTGAGTCTGTCCCATTGCTTTTTCTTCAAAACACCATATACGTGACTCTGCAGCTTCAAACTCGCATATATACATGAGTTGTCTTCATGGAACTTGCATATGAGATTTAGAACAATGGTGTTTCATACTTTCAACTCCCCCTGAGTTTGTTATGTCTGTACACTGTTCCATGCCACTTTTTTCTAATTATACTTCCTTCTTCTTCCATATCTTCAACTGTGATGATGTTTACTCCTTTTGGTATTATGCCCAAAATCTTCTCCTGCATTCCTTTGCTATATGTCCAAGCTTGTTACATGCATAACATCTTACATGTTTCATATTCCTTTTGTAGAAGTCGATGTCTTTGTGACCAAACATATTCCAAGAAAAACAATATTCCTTAAAGTGCCTGGAACGTGATGATCTTTCTATGTGATGGTCTTGAACCATTCTACTTCTGCATCTCATTGCAACTTGTCCAAGACTATGACATACATAACGCTTAACATTATTCATCTGAGAAAATAACCGACTATCACTTCCATAGTTTGGAGTAAAAGATTTTCTTTGAAGGATTTCTTTCCTTGGTTGTTGATGGGGTTGACCTCTTATTTCCTTGTTCAACATTTCGAGTTTTCTATTAGAGTTCCTTGCCTCACCCTGTGAACTAGATTAACCTTCAACAAATTCATAAAAAACAAGACCAGTTTTGATAGTAGGAAATCTTTGACTACTAAGAATATCATCCAAAAACTAAGTACTATCTTGAAATTGTAACAGTTTATCTTTTTCTCCTAATTTAATTTTTGAGATATTTACTTCAACCTGATGTTGTTCCTCCTTTTCCAAATGTTGCTTCTTCAAGATTTCTTCAGCCTTTCTTCCTTCTTCCACTTCTTGCCTTAATTTGAGAATCTCATTTTCTTGTTCTTTATCTGCTTGAGGTAGTCCTTCATTCTGCTTATTTTTTAATGAAATCACTTCATATTACAACATTTGACATACTTTGGAGGAACACTCTAGCTGAGCTTCTAATCTGGTAACGTTTTCTTTGAGGGTACATTCCCTTTTGTTAAATACATCTTGTTGACCTATGATTTTATCTAATGCTTCATTTGCTCGTTCATCTTGAGGTGATTTGGAATCTAAATCCTTGCTTCCATCTAACAGCCAATTGTCCCTCCTACTGTCACTAATCCTTTGAGCTGTGTTCTTTCTCTGAGGTGCTTTCTTCTTTAGCTTCTTTCCCATTGTTTCTACGGATCTCCTTCAAGTGATCAATCTTCTACCAAAGGAACAGATTTGATACCAATTGTTGGAAATAATACTGAGAGGGGGGGTGAATCAGTATTAGCAAGTCAATAACTTTTCATTTCCATAATCACATTTATAAAAGCTACTTCAGTTAAAGGAACTCATGTGTACACGCAACTGTGTTTAAGGAAACTAGCGTATATCCAACAAACTTATCATTCAGTTAATTCATCATATGTTGATCTTTAATCAGTGCGTCAGAACTTCATTAACCATATAAATTGTAACTAGGTGCTGTAAAAATAGAATATACCATCACACATAAGAAGCACATATGAACACCACTATTTAAGGTGGAAACCCAATGCAGGACAAAAACCACCTGATGTTGTCTTCTTCTTAATATAAGAAAAACGTGTTTACAATCTTGTACTGGTGCAGACTCATACCAGTATGTAGGAACCCACCTGCAGAAGGCTACAAACTTCTCTCCTTCTCTAGCTTCTACTAGAATGGAGCGACAACCCCTAGCTCTTATGCTAGCCAATATGTTTACTAGTACATAGGCGTCAACCTACTGAAGGATCCATGTTAGGCCTCTATAATACTAGTGTAACCCCTTATTGTTATTAGTACAACCCCCTTATTATATTGATGTACCCATGTAGTTCCCATATTGTTACTATTGTGCCCCATAGAAGCCCACTATTGTTATTATTGTACCCTTCATTATATTGTTATTCGGCTCTGAATATTATGAACCCTTAGACTTCTATATATAGAAAGGAGGTCTTTTCATTTGTATCATCAAGAATTGTTCATTTATGTAATGAAAAGGAGGTGCCCCCATTGAATAGGCTGATATAAGCGTTGATCTATCTTTTCTATCTTTTTGTGAGCTGGTTTCATAACATTTGGTATCAGAGCTTTGGATTCTAGGGTTTCGCTGCTCCAAATAGGTCATCGTGGCATTTTCACTATAAGGTTTTTTTTGCAATGTTTCAGAAGCAGAAAACCAAACCCATTTGAGACGCAATCATCCTGAACCTCAAGTTCGAATTTCAAAGCTTTTCACACTATATTTGTGGAGATATGATTTGAGGAATTTGGTCTTTTTGTAGACTCTTGAATTACATTCCAAACAGGTGACCTGGGGAGAATCATCATAACTTTCTCTCTGAGCATTGGATTGAAATTTCATAAGAAGGTACAAAAAGATGATGGACAGTAGTTTCTTTTAGATATTTTTTAGATTCAAAGGTCGAAATAGTGACACGTGGCACGTCATACAAGTTAGCTCTACTGAACTAGTCTATAATTAGGTCATTGTGGGAGATTTGGCATAACTCTTCGTTGGAGAATCTAATTTGGATCAAAATAGTGTCATTGGAAATAGGACACAGAGGGCTACTACAGGTCACAATTTCAAAACTTAAAAATCCGAAAGTACAGAGTTACAGTCATTTCAAGATCGAGCTCCTAAAATCAAGAAAAAGCAAGATGAGGAAGTTTGATGGCAAGGATCCGGTAAATTGGATACTCCCAATGGAGCAATATTTTGATCTACATGGTGTACCACTGTTACGAAAGGTAGGTATTGCATCTTCATATTTAGAACTAGATCAATTTTTATGGTATGAAGGGCTTTGTTCTCATAAACAACTTGTTACGTGGTCAATTTTCACGAAGGAAATGATAGCACATTATGAGGATACAAAGAGAAACACCTTCTTTAGAGAAACACCACAACAATTGGAAAGAGTAAAAGGGCTTTGTGACATAGTGGAAAACAAAATTATGGAAACCAGGAAACATACCCCTCACAACTATAAATATGGAAGTGTTGTTTTTCCTAGCATTCCACAACCTAAAAGGGTTACACCACAACAATTGGAAGGAAAAAGAGAAAAAGGGCTTTGTTTCAATTGTGATAGAAAATGCACCAAAGGTCATAAGTGTGCTGAGAAGAAATTATTTTACATAGAAATTGAAGAGGAAGGAAAAATCATATTGGAACCTGGAGCAGTCACAGAAACAAGAACCCAACAGCTAAGAAATCGATCAATTTCAGAGTATCTCATCAAGTGGAAGAACTTACCTATTGAAGATTCCACATTGGAGGACAAGAATTTTATATAGAAGCATCAAGAACTACTCAAGCGTTGAGGACAACACTTTTTGAAGCAGAGGGGCATGTTAGGCCTCTATAATACTAGTGTAACCCCTTATTGTTATTAGTACAACCCCCTTATTATATTGATGTACCCATGTAGTGCCCATATTGTCAGTATTGTGCCCCATAGAAGTCCACTATTGTTATTATTGTACCCTTACATTATTATTTTTATGTCGGCTCTGATTATATTATGAATGCTTAGACTCCTATATATAGAAACGAGGTCTTTTCATTTGTATCATCAAAGAATTTTTCATTTATGTAATGTAAAGGAGGTTGCCCCCTCGAAGAGGCTGGATTATAAGGCGTTGATCTATCTTTTCTATCTTTCTTGAAGCTGGTTTCATAACAATCCAACCTTCACTCATTTTCCAGCTACAACTGGAAGGGAGCTCCAACCCCCTGGCTCTTGTACTGGCCGATATGTTTACCAATACGTAGGCACTGGCCTACAGAAGGCTATGAAATTTTCTCTTCCTCCTGGGACCACGTTTCATAAATTTTCATACTGGATACTCCTGGATCACAACACCATAATCTAAAGGCCACGTTTCATCCACTTTTCATATTGGACCCATCAAAAAAATTGAAGCTCAAAATCAATCACCAATGCAATACAACCATTGCATTAACCAATCATTAAATACTCAATCATCAATCTCTGAATCACCCACAACTGAATCACTGAAGGCCTGTCATCAAAACAAAGTTACGAGAACACAAAGCAGAACCCAAAAATCTACAAGAACCACTAGGACCAACTGCAAATTCAGATATCATATTTCATAATGTATACGCTACTCTAATGAGCTAAACCAGCATGTATACGTGATTTTACAAAAGTGAACCCGCGTACACATCTACAAATACTAACTTGAAAACTTCAGATCTATTTTAGAATTTAGTCATACCTAGATCATATCATTTGTAGAATAAAAAATGCTTCAGTATTCAGATCTAGTCTATCCATGATCAAACCACATAATGATAATACATTCCAAACCTTAAGATCCTGATCCATCATCCATCATCATCCACATAGGTGCATCCTTAGATCAGATCAATCAAAGCATCACAAACCCATAACATGCATATTGGATCTCACACTTCATCAGATATTCAATGCTTGGACACCTTAGCCTAATGATTTTCTCCTCCTTATATAGTTTTAGGCCTTTTTCAATACCATGGACCAAAACCACTTAGGACCAATACCTTGGACCAAATACCTACAGTCAATACCTCAGACTAGATACCGTGGACCAATACCATGGATCAAAATACCATGGACCAAATACCATAGACAAAAAACTTAGTTTTCCAACATGTACACACTTTCCCTCTTGTGAAAGTGTGTGTGTACGTTATATGCTCCTTTTGGTCTGTTAACTCACATGTATACGCTCCTTTGTATACTTCTCTTTATTCATTCTTTATAGTCTGGTCACTAATTCTTTGTTATTGACTTGTTGCACTATGATATGTCATCTGAGTGAGTTTCCATCAAGGAAAACAACTGTATCATAATGCCAACACATCCTTGCTGGAAAATGACTAGGTAACGTACCACATAATGCTTACTACAATAATAGACATATATAATCACACAAATCATGTAGCATCCATAAATAATAATTAACCATCTATTCCACATAACCATGAGAATCCATGGATCTATGTGTCTAAATCTTGGATAACCATCAATGTCATACACCTACTTCATAAATTAGATGCAACAAGAGAAACATATGTATAAAATTTACTTAACCAAAACCATCTAATACTGATAATCAAAGATACCACACGTAAGAGGAAATATAACTATATAAAACATTGTTCCCCAATCTAGTGATCAATTTTCTATACATAAACATAAAAGGAAATATAACTATGTATATAAAACATTATTCCTCAATGAAGTGATCAATCTGCCATATATAAATCATCAAAAATCACCCTTCGATAGGATTGACAAAATTATACTAGGAAAAAAATAGGACACACCAACGTGATGATGATGTCCTCTACGACTATTATCTCTTGACATCCAATCAACGGTTTCCATGTGTCATGTATGAGGAGAAAGAAAGGGTCCCTCTGTCCTTAGTTTCACAAATAATTTCTTTGTAATTTGCTGCTCCCTACAATCCTTGATTGTTTCAAAAGAATTCAATTTATAAGAAGCTATGAAATCCTGGAATTCTGAAGTTTTGAACCTCTGAGGTTCTAAGCTTCTGAATTTACGAGGGATCTAAAAATTGGCTTGCTTCTAATGAAATCTGCATCCTCCCAAATCTCCAACAATCTAAGAATTGGCTAACTGGAATTAGATCAGAAATTTCTCAAAAATAAATTACACTGAGGTTACAAAATCTCTGACCTCTGATATTCCAGTCTCCTAAAGCTCTTTAGGCTTTTCCCCTTTGACACCCTGAGGCTCCAACCATCCAAAATTTGGGGTTCTGAAATTCAGCGTACTCCTCTTGTTCTTAAATTCAACTTTCTCCTCTGGTTCTAAAATTAGGCATGCTTCTAAGGGCTTCAAGCTCCTTACTTCAGCTATCAATACTTTTGATCCTGAGATCCATTCATGGACTTCCACATACACTTGCCAAGCTCCTTCCTTTCTTTAACCAACTGTACTAATGCCAAGACTATACGATACAATTTATTGAGGTAGAATGTCCTCCAAAGTGAAGGACTCCCAACCATCATATCCATTCTATAGTAACCCTCCTTTAATGATGATTTTCTACATAGCACCGCAACAACCATGGGACTCCCTACAGAATAAATATGTTCACATCAATGCTAACGTATGTTGATTCTACCCCAATTCTAGTTTGGTTGACATAAATGCCAACATACGAAGTTTCACTAATCAATCAGACAATGTCAACTGTACAACATTTTGGTACTCGAAATTCATCATATTCTTGTACATTTACACATGATGGTTCTTGATCAACATTCCATGGTTGATATCTAAAATTCCTCCAATTCTAAATGACTATTTCAGTTTAAATTCCTATATATAATGGAATGTTATGAAACAGTTTGTACAAAATGCGAGGTTTCATTTCCAGAAGACTCTGGGTTTTGGTTTGTGGGATGGTTATCTTTCTAAATACAATGTTTCCGATCACAATTATTATTAGGAGATTGTGGAAAGTTGAAAAGTCTAGAGATCGAAAATATTTATGAAAGGAAAATTAGTAGGAGATGTTTCTTTGATAATATCAAACAACCTAGCCCCACGGGGGTAGGCGAGTTGGTAATCACAATATGGTGAAGTTCATTAGAAAGGCGGGCTCCGTACTGAAGGTCATGAGTTCAATGCCCTGGACTAACCCGAAGCTGTGGAGAGGGGCGGGGGTAGTTTCCCAGGGGTTATAGTGGTAGCGGTCAGAATCGACCCCATGTAATGCGAGTTGCGAGGCTTCTCGAGTTGCCAATTCCTCTGTAAGCAAAAAAAATATATATATATATAAAACCTTCAATACTTACGACTAATGGAAAAATCATTATTTATATTAATTAAATGTAATGAACCTTCTCGAATTATAGGCAACATAGGAATATTATCATGCATATGAGGCATGCATCACATGCACTACAAAAATATATATACTCATTGATTATGAATAATGTCCAAGTATAGTGTTAATGGATTAATTGTTGATGTACTAAGTAAATGCCTAGCTCACCATAACATAATAAATATATTGAGTGTGGTACCTAATGTGTCTATCACCATTATAATATATAACTGTAACATATTATACAAACTAAAATTTAAATACAAGATATTCTAAAAAATTTAATCAGAATATAATATATATTGTAGCTGAATTATAATATATATATTATTTTTTATAAAAGCTAAAAGAAACTATAATATCCATATTATACTAACTAAAAAGAAACCATAATATATCTACTATACAATCAAAAGGAAATGTAATCAAATAAATTAAATGAGAAATATAACTCATACAAAATAATAATTAAAGTATTTGTTGTCAAGAGAAGGTGGTGACCTCAAATCAATTAGCTGACCTTGTCAGAGGGCACTTACCACCTGCAAATTTCTGACAATATTTTTATTGAGTGTAGCGAAGAATTTTCTTCGTGAGGAAGGAACCTCGTTGACATAAGGAGATGGAGGGATGACATAGTAGGGGGAGAAAGGAGGGGGAAATCACGAGGAAACCAAAAAATTGGAAAAAACGCTTTAGAGAAATCTAAGGGATGAGTCCGGGGATCGATAACTTTGTAAAATTAATCAAATATTTTTGATGTTTTGGGCATGGGTCCAGAATAATTCAATCATAAAGTGCTCTAGAATTGGGAACCAGAGAAGTTGATCCTAGATATGCACGGTGGATTCGATTTGTTTGGTAAGATAACATAAGATTCAAAGCAATGATAACCAAGGACTGACATCAAATGAGAGAAACGAGTACTTGCATTTATTTATGTAGATTCCATGTACAATGTTGATTCGATGTTTGAAAATGAAAAATTAGGCCCTATATTAAAGGCATTTTCTTTCTATGATATGCATATCTTCTCCATTCATTTATTATATTTATTTTGTTGATATAGTACACATAGGATTTTGTTATCCCTTTCACGTGGTGGAGGAGAATGTGTTCATTCCAAACTATATGAGTTTGTTTCTTTTATTGACATATCTATAAACAAAATCTAATGTTTATAAATGATCCAAATGGATATTGGTGGCCACCTGCCTATTCCACCCAGACCTCTAGTCGGTTTCATTTATTTCGTTGTTTATTACTGCATTTATTATTTTTAGCCGTTTTTCTGGTCCTTAACTTCCAGAATCATTTTGACCCCCCTAACGAAATTTCTTTGAGGTCCGCAGCAAGATCATAGCCATGGGAAGGGGCCTGCTACAAATTATGTAGTACTCAGAGGGATATTTTGAAGCAGGTATCGTATGGGACAAACAAAGATAATATGACTGAGTTACGACCCCAAGAGGTTGGCTTCCTAACTAACCATAACAAGGCCGAAAAACTCTTGGTATTCCATCTCTTGCGGTTAAGGTTTTGGTTGTTTACAGTTTTATCTTGTTGTTCAAAAATAAATAGGCCATTGAGCCTCATTGTAACAAAGTTCAGAGGCATGTGGCCATCACTTCTCTTTTGAGAGATAAGCTACCATCGTCCGAGCTAGTTTATTTCCATTATGTTTGTAAGAATATTTCAATATTTGGTATTAATGAAATGAAGTGTTAGTTCTGCTACATATATGTATTTATGTATATATCTATAATTGTTTTTATTCATGTTTAACTCAGGATTAGTGGTATCAGAGAGGTCGAGATATAAGGAGTTACTAAGAAGTTAGGTTTATAACAATGTCGGGATATAAGGAGTTAGGGCTTGAACTCATCGAACATTTGCAAGAAGAACCTTGCAAATCATGATGGCCTCCCATGGCATAAGAGAAGAAAGATGAGGGAGCGGGATATCCTTTCAAAATCTTTCTCGAAGAAGTGGTCCAGTGACAGAGGAATGCGATGATGCACAACTTTTCCTAGATATTTTAGTGACTAGCCAAAGGAAACGCATCTACATACAGTAGCCACTTTGGAAGTGCCACACCCTTTAAGATACAAGTTAACTTTGACATACCCAAATTTAAATATCAGATAGACGCGGATGTTGTAGATAAATTTCAAACTGCTAGATGAATATTTTACTATTCATTATTTCTCCATGAGATAAAATATTACTTTTTCACTTCTCAAAGTCACCCCCATCAGATAAGATATTACTTTTTCACTTCTCAAAGTTGTCCCCCATGTCAACAACTTCTGGGAAACATACCTGTGATAAGGACAAAAATACACCCTCACTACTTGTAGCTGCAGCCACTTGGAATTTGTTCTAGAATGCCATCAAGGAGTGATACTACCCTCTTGAGAGTTATGTGGATAAATACATAAGGTGGACCATGTTATGGAAGGTAAAACATGAAGACATGCTGGAGTTTACCAAGTATTTTCATACCCTTTGCACGAAGTTGGGTATCAAGGATTTTGAGCAACATTTAGTAGTCAAGCATCGTGGTTGCCTACATAGGTACATCCAAAACAATATGGAGTTCCTAGACATATCCTCGCTCGGCATGGCATACCGATAAGCCGTCAAGATTAAGAATAATTTTAAATAGAAGAAGCACGACTTTGGAACTGTGAATCTAAAGTAAGGGAAAGGTGCCACCAAACAACAGAGCAAAGGACAAAGCTAAGGTCAGGTGACCTAGGACAATTCATTGAAGCTGTAAGAAAAGAACAACACCAGTAAGAGAAACAATGACCAGGCAGTCACTGGTGCCCAAACTGAAGGCTTCCGAATTAGATGCATGTTTTGACTCTGAGTCAGAACATGACAAGGGGAATGACAAAGGGATGAAAATGGTTGATGGGTAGCATAGTGCTACAATGGCCACCACCAAGATCCAAAAGAATAAGCCTAAAGATCCAGAGGAGAGAGAATTCCTCTTCCACTCTTAGATGTGGGTGAAGGGTTCTTCGCTCCAATTCATTATTGACAACAAGAACCAAAAGAACATCATTTTAGGAGAGGTCGTCAAGTTGTTGCCCCTACTGAATACAACACATCGATAGCCAAACACCATCAGGTGGCTTCACCAAGGACGACATATCCGTGTGAGCTAGTAATGTTGCCTTCCATAGAACATTAAGCCCTTCATGGGTGAGGTGGTATGTGATGTTGTTCCTCTTGAAGTTTGTGATGTATTATTAGGGAAACCATACTTATGGAAGCAGGATGCAGTATATGAGTCTAAACCTTGCTCTGTTATTATTACTTTAGGCAATTAGTTTTATAGGAAATTGAAGGTATCCCCACCTACTGCCATATCTTTGATCTATGCAAAGCGAGGCAGCAAGATAATTTCACAGGCTAGGAAATTTGTTTTCCTTATAATTCGCTCTCAGGGAAAGAAGAATATTGTGCCCATGGCTTCTAGACAGGGCTCCTCTGGATAGAATTAATAAATGGACAAGGTCGTTGTGGAGTATAGGGACATTTTCACCTCACCTACAAGTGTACCTCTACATTATCACTTCAAGCACTCCGTTGATTTGACCCTAGGCGCGCTACTACCTAATGGACCATTCTATCGACACTCTATTATAGAGAATGATGAGGTCAAGAGGAAAATTTAGGAGCTATTACAAAAAGGGCACTTGAGGCCCAACTCATCACACACTGGGATCCTGATTGTATTGGTACAAGAGACAAATGGGACCTAGAGACTCTGTATTCACTAGTGGGGGCTGAACAAGGTCACTGTTTGGAATAGGTGCCCAATCCCATGGATTTATGTCCTTATGAACCAGCTCAAGGGGGGCAAATGTTTCATCAAGTTTGACTTGATATCGATTATCACCACGTGCCTATCGAACCATCTGATGTGTGGAAGACTAGCTTCAAACCTAAGGAGGGCCTTTTCAAATGGTTACCCATGCCTTTCGGGTTGACGAATGCCCCCTCAACCTTCATGTGATTCATGGATGACCTCTTATGACCCTTGAATAATGCATTCATGGTTTTTTATTTAGACGACATCTTGATCTTCAGCCAGAGTTGATAAGAGCACTCCACCATATTCGACAGGTCCTCCAAACCCTACGACAACACAAGTTGTGTGCCAATTTGGAGAAATGCACTATTGGCATGACCCAAGTTCAATATCTGGGTTACATCATTGATGATAAGGGTGTGCATGTGGAACCATCCAAGATACAAGTCATTCGGGATTTGACAACCACAACCACTCTAATATAGCTCCACAACTTTATGTGTCTTTCCAATTCCTACAACAAGTTCATGTTGGGATTCTCTCATATTACTTCGAATTGAAGTCAAGTCACCAAGAGCAAAGCGAAAGAAAATTTATTTTGGTTTGAAACTCAACAGAAGGCATTTTCTGTGTTAAGCTATCGCCCTTGCTCTACATGAGTGCTCACAATACCAGGCCTGAAACAACCATTTGACATGTAGATAGATGCCTCTGACTATGCTATTGGTCCAGTTCTTACTTAGCAGGGGAATCTAGTGGCTTACCAAAGTGAGACAGCTCTAGACATGGTCTTGAATTATCCCACATATGACAAAGAAATGTATTCCATTGTGCAAGCTTGCTATCAATGGAAGCATTACATTCTAGGGAAGGAAACAGTCATCCACAGAGACCAACGACCCCTATAGTTCATGCAGAAATAAGGAATATTGGAGAACGATCTCTATCAGAAATGGTCCACATACATGAAAAAATTCCATTTGAATATTAAGTACAAGAAGGGTAGCACAAATAATGTTGTAGATTGTATCAACCAACCATAAGTCATGGCTTTCATCACTATGCTCGACTGTTGTGGGCACGAGTCTTCATGGATGCCACATATTTACAAGAGTGATCGATAATTTGACAACACATTCTAAACTCTCCTAGAAGGTAAGAAGGTTCCAAATTTTCACCTCTAGGATGCACTATTATGCCATGCGGGACACATCTGCGTTTCTTCAAGCGAGTGTGCTAAGATGATTTTGGAGGTGCACTATAGTCGAGTCGTTAGACATTTCAGAGTAGAGAAAACAGTGGCAGTATTAAAGAATAATATTAATTGGCCAAACCTTCATCAAGATGTTGGGAAGTACATTAGCTATTGTAGTTCTTAGACCATTTCCAAACCAACCATCAAGAAGCAAGGCCTACATGCTCCTCTACCTACTCTTAGTTGACCTTGGAAATCCATCTCCATAGATTACATGTCAGGCCTCCCTTCACCTAAGCACGACAACGATTGCATTTTTGTGGTCATCGAAAGATTCTCTAAGATGGCCATTATGGAAACCTACAAGAAGAGTACCACATCAAAGGACACTACTAATCTCTTGTTTGAGAAAGTGTGGGTACAGTTTGGGATCCTACATTCAATTTTCTCAGATTGGGACAACCAATTCCTAAGTTCATTTTGGTGAAGTCTCTGGTCAATGTTGGATACCGAGCTTACTATGTCCACTGCTTTCCGCCCCCAAACTAATGGCCAAATGAAGGCCATCAAGAGGATGATCATACACATTATGTGCATGTATAACTCAAATAATCCACTCACATGGCATGAGATCCCCCCATGTACAGAAAAGATACAACATAGTTATCCATAGCTCAATAAGCCACAACCCCTTTCAGGTATAGCAATGATTTCAACCATTATGTCCCATTGATGTGGCCATACCATTTGCAGCTAGTCAGACAGATTCAACTTATGTTCATCTAAAGCCGGCAGGGCTAACCAATTGGAGGTGAAATTTTTGAGATTATGAAATTATTGGCTCAGCTCGGGCTCTTATTCCTAGCTTCATTATTTGGAATGTGTGGAAAGAAAGGAACAAAAGAATTTTCAAAAATGAGAAGAGACCCTTCCAATGTCTTTTTGAGTAGACCTTGACACAACTTAAGGAGACGGTTAGTACCGTTGTGTGAAATCCCCCTAAGAATCCACCTTCAGATGCTGATATGAGGATTCTAAGATAGTTGGGCATGCATGCGCTTATTTCATAGGGCCTAGATAGAAAGTTTAGGATATTGGACACTGAGCAGGAATACTGGCATCCTCCCCCACAGGGCTTTCTGGAATATAACATTGATGGGGCCTCAAAAGGCAACCTGGGCATTGTTGGCTTCGGAGGGGTGTTAAGGAATGAAACTAGAAATATCCTTTCCATCTTCCATGGCCATTTCGGTAGAGCCAGTAATAACATGGTAGAATCTATGGCTATGGAGCAGTGCTTAGAACTCCTGGTGTAGGATAATCAGCAAAATGTGATTATCAAAGCTGACTCAGAGTTAATCATTAACACAACGAAAAGAATTAGTTAGGGCTTGGAGACGGAGAAGGTTTCAAAACATTGGAGGTTGATCCAGGTCTTTCAACGGATCCAACTCCACCTCAGGGGCCTACGCATGGTAAGCTTTAACCATGTGTGAAGGAAGGCCAACAAACTAGCAGATTTACTGACCAATCAAGGAGCGAAATGTACCATTAATAGGATCGCAATGGGTGGGCAAGGGTTGCCTTAGAATGGACTCAAGGAATAGTTCGACTACCAAGTAGATGAAGATATGATGGTGTATCATAACAAAGCCATGGATGCTCTGTCCAGTTAATTTAGTTTAGTTATGAGTTGTAATTTTTTCCTCTTTTTGTTCTTTCTTAGGTTGCTCGGTAGATTATGCTGCTCGGGTAGTTGGCTGGAAGGACGGGGTTTTACTTTACATGGGCTCACAAATGGATGTAAAGGAGATGGCATGAGTTGCTGGAATCTGGGCTCTCATGGCAACCAGAATATTCGTAATTCTATGCATAGGGACGCAATTCCACCCGCAAAGTGGTTTTCGGTGTATCGGGAGGCTCTCGGGTTGGAAGCGGTTTTTAAGATTTGGGTGCGATCCCAATCAACATGCTACACATGGCTGAACGTTGGTTACGATTACTACCATTATTTCACACTAACTAGCAGTACTTTTGACCCATGCAATATGATCCTCGGCTATCGGATCAAGCACAGCAGATCAACGGCTAAGATTCATTGTGCATGTCAGTGGGTCCATAAAGTTAAGTGGCAAATTTTTAAGCATTGTGATACCTTCCTCAATTGTTGGATCAAGTTGGGAGGATCTATGGTTAGGAACGTGCGTGCATGATGGTTGGTCCATACTATTAATTGGAAAGAGTTTTGGCACAACGATGTCCTCCTCTTCCATTGGATCGAGCAAGGAGTTTTGACGGTGGAGATTAAAGGCTTCAAAGTCAATTTTAGTTTCGAGGATGTTAGGTATTTCATTAGTACGAGTGTTAGTCCCCCATTCAGAATTGGTGGGTAGATTATGTGCCTTGTATTGTTTGCTTTTGAGGGTTGTGCTGTTTTGTGGGTTGGGAATGGAGTTTTCACCCTTAACTCGAGGCCCTTGGTTTTTAGAATGTAGTTTTGGCTTCGTCCATGGATCCATGTGGATGGTTGTATTCTATGTAAATATTTTTCCGATTTAATGATAAAGAAGGTATGACTCTTGCTTTAGCAAAAAAAAAAGACCATTATAGGTGATGAAATCTATGCCCCATTTTTAAAAATGACCGACATCTATAATAGGGTTAAGAGGAGTTGGAGGCACTCACATCTTGTGATCATTAACCTGGAAATTATAGTACTTTTTACTGCAATAATGCAATCTTTAAACATGGAAGGCCAAAAATATCCATCGCACAATATCTTTTGGGAAATGGCATACAAAGATATATGAACAAAACATGCTCCAAAATGGAAATAATTTAGTTCCTTTTCATCCTCTTTAAGAGTTAAGCATTGTCAAAATATAGAGTCAACAGATCAGTGATAAAGAGTGTCACAGAGTATGTTATATTGCTTGGATTGGTAGAAGATGTGGCAAGTGTGATGGAAATAATACTGAGAGGGGGGTGAATTAGTATTAGCAATTTAATAATATTTCATTTCCATAAACAAATTTATATATTCTACTTCTGTTAATTAAACTTGCATGTATATGCAACTGTGTTTAGAGCAACCAGTGTATACCTTGCAAACTTATAATTTAGTTAGTTCATCATTAATCATTGTATCAGAACCATATAACAAGTAATCAGATGCAGTAAATAGAACAGGTAATCGCACACATGAAAACAAAATATAAGGTGGAAACCCAATGTTCGTGAAAACCACCTGCTGCAATCGTCTCTATCTTTCTTTAATAAGAAACTTCTTTCTACAAATTTTGTACTGGTGTAGCCTTATACCAGTACGCAGGCTTCTACCTGCAGAAGGCTACAACCTTATCTTGTTCTCCAACTTCTCCTGGAAGGGATCTACAACCCCCTAGCTCTTGTACTAGCTGATGTATTTACTAGTATGTAGGTGCTAACCTACAGAAGGCTACAACCTTCTCTTTTATTCCAGGGACCATGTTTCATAAATTTTTAGACTGGATCCATCAATAACATCAATCAAACATCAATAATATCTACATCAACCAATCTCCTTTGCACCAACAAAAACTGAATCAAATAATCACTTTTCTGAATGTTGTAACTAGAACACAGTAACAGTAATTAGAACCCAAGCCAAAACCTAGAACAATGCAAAAGAATATAGAATTATCTAAAAGATATTTTATGAGTCATACATTAATTGAATGTGTCAAACCTGCATACATACACTATTATGTGAAGGAAAACCTTTGTATACGCTACTTTGAAATGCCAAACTAGCATGTATACACGCCTTTGCTATCCTAAACCTCCATACAGATCTGTAAAATATGATTTAACCTTTACAACTTATTTTGACATCAGTTATACCCATCATCAGATTTACAAATTATGACATGCACCAATTATTGAGATAAAAGATCAAAACCACATAAAGATACTTCTCTTCAAGCCTTGAGATCTTGACCCATCAATAGAACTTATCCTTATTCAAGCGCTCAGGTTCCTCCTTGATTCAGATCTAGCTATGCACCATAACCCAATAACTAGTATTCTAGATCTTTCTATTCCTTAGGTATTCAATACTTGCGTGCCTTTCCCTAATTATCTCCTCCTCCTTTTATAGTCTTAGGCCTTACTCAATACCATTGTCCAAAACCACTTAGAATCAATACCTTGGACCAAATACCTGGGGTCAACACTTCGGACAAGATACCTTAGACCAATACCAGGGGTCAAAATACCATGGTCCAAATACCACAGACCAAAACCAAATTCTCCAACATGTATGTGCCTTTTCTTGCATGAAAGTGCGTGTATACGCATATGCGCCTTTTGGTAGGCGAACCCACTTGTATACATGGCTTGGTCAAGGGGAACCTGCATATATCTATTTTTCCTTCATTCTGAGAGCCTAAACTATGATCTGTCATCTGAGAGAGTTGCCATCAAGGACAACACCAGTGTCATAGCATCAAACCTATGTCATAATGCCAACAATCTCCCCCTTTAGACTTGATGGCAACCCCAAGTCATTCTCCCCCTTTGTCATCAAGGGAAAAGGGTTATGCTCCCTCTGAGTACATGTTGAATTCTCTAATATGCTAAAGTGTGTTGTTCATGCTCCCCTTGACTGTAAGCAAGGTCTAGAAAAATATGTTCTACAAGAAGAATATGACTCTATGCATCATAAATGACCTTCCTATCACCAAAGACTCATACATCCATCTCGAAACCAAGTGGGGATATACTAAGATTAACTCATCCACCCAACCAAGTGGGGATACACCAAAACTTTATACATGATAAAGAAAGAACATTACATCATCCATCCCAAGCATAGTGGGGAAACAAAATATGTTGTTACATCACCTTGATAATAAAATATATACATGACATAGAGACAAAATATCTAAGACAAGACTATGATAGTCATCAGTAACTATCATTAATAGAATCTGTTAATCACCATCCGGACCAGCAACCATGATCTCCCTCTACACCTGTTCCACATGAATCAGAAACAACCATTAAAGTGTACCGAGGTTTTCTAAGATAATGCCAACAATGCATTATTAGAAGTATATGCTCCCCCTGAACCTGTGCCAGATGGTCTCCGTAAGACCCATATTAGACTCTTTTCATCCCGAGTCTAGCCCGCTGGTTTTATTCAAACCAACATATACGTGACTGTATCCATAAAAAACAATGTATGTACGTGGATATGCTTCATGAAACTCATGTACAACCAATTTTCTCTGAACCAGATAGGTTTCAATAGCAAGATGTTGCATCAACTACTCCCAGCTTCTGTCTAAGATATTCAAATGTCTCTTTGGGCAACAGTTTGGTGAATATGTCAGCGACCTATTCTTTGGAGGGAAAATACTCCAATTTGACCTTTTATTCAAGAGCTTGTTCGCAAAGAAAATGATATTTGATAGGTATGTGCTTGGTCTTAGAATGCATGACTGGATTATTTGAAATACTGATTGCACTTGTATTATCACATAGAATGGAGATTGGTGGAGTACATGTGATCTGCATGTCTTGCAATGTTTGCATCATCCAAAGGAGTTGTGTGCAACAAGATGCAATAGTCACATATTCTGCTTTAGTTGTAGATAATGCAATTGAACTTTGTTTCTTGCTGATCCAAGACACTAATTTGGAACCCATAAATAATGCACCACCACTAATGTTTTTTCTGTCATCCACACTTCTTGACCAACTTGCATCTATATATGCATGAAGTGTAAGATTTGTATCTCTAGGAAACCATAAACCAAAGTTTTGTGTTCCTTGAAGATATTTGAAAATCCGTTTGATTGCCTGAATGTGTGATTCCTTTGGATTTTCTTGGAATGTTCCAAATATTCCCACTGCATGCATGATGTCTGGTCGGGTACCTGTTAGATAAAGCAGACTACCAATCGTGGATCTGTAGGTTGGTTGATGTACTACTGTTGATTCATCATTTGAGCTGAGGCTGCATCCTGTTACCATAGGGGTACATACTAGTTTACAATATTCCATGCCTTATTTCTTCAAGATCTACTTGAGGTACTTGGTTTGTGATAGAAAAATACCATCTTTATTTTATTGAACTTGTAAACCAAGAAAATAAGTGAGCCACCAAGTAGCGACATTTCAAATTCTTTCTGCATTACCAAAGAAATTCTTTGACTCATGGCTTCTTCATTGCTACCAAAAATGATATCATTAACACACACAACAAGTATTAGCAATTTATCATTGTCAATTTTTATATATAGATTCCTATCAACTGATCCTTTTGAAAAACCTTGTTGAGGAAGGTATTTGCCAAGATGATAATACTAGGCCCTTGGAGCTTGTTTTAGACCATAGAGAGCCTTTCTGAGTCTCCATACCACTTTTGGATCATTTCCGAGGATGAATCTGTCTGGTTGCTCAATATATACTTCTTCCTCTAGGTCTCCATTAAGAAAGGTAGATTTCACATCCATTTGATATACATTGAACTTCTGAAAGCTAGAAAGAGAAAGAAACATTCTTATGGCTTCAAGTATAGCAACAGGTGCAATAGTTTCTTCACAGTCTATACCTTCTTGTTGAGCATACCATTTACAAACAAGTTTGACCTCGTTTCTAATAACTTCTCCATTTTCATTGAACTTGTTTTTGAATATCCATTTGTTCCTATGACATTCTTATCACTAGGTCTATGAACCAATTCCCAAGTATTATTCTTTTCAATACACTTAAGTTCTTCATTCATGGCCTTGACCCAACATTCAGCTTTTCATGCTTCATTTACATTTTGTAGTCCGACAGAGGAAAGCAATGCTAGATAGCTTGAAGCTTCTGTTACAATCGGTCTTGTCAGTCTTCCGTCAGAGATCAAAACTCTTTCTACATTTCGTTTTTTAGGAGTCCTGCTGCATTCACTCAGCTGCATTCCACTAGGGGCATGCCATAATCTGATGGAAAAGGTCTTGTCATTCATTTCCCCTCATGTCTGGCACCTGCTGGCTCAGGTCTTTTGTCAAGGTTCACTAAAGTCCATGACAGTCAATGTTCAATCTTTTAAGGGACAAAAGTCATTTTCAATCATTAGGTCTAGGGATTAGTCAATTTGGTCCTTGACCATGTCCAATAAAGCCATGCAAGCTAGAGGGAGGCCCTTACAAAGTTATGATTCAAAGAGTTTCATTGTCATGTTGACAGATTTCAACTGTTCTTCAAAACTATGTTTTGAAGAAAAGTCAAACAGTGTGTCATTTGTGATAATTTTCAAAAAAGTATCTAGTTGATCTCTTCAGACACAGTCATGGTTTCCATGGCCAAATGCCCTGTCATACAACCCGTGCAAAAAGTTCCAAAAATTTCATCATTCTAACTAAAAATTCAAAGGGAAAAGTGAAATTCAGTGTTGCATTAACTCAATGAAAAGAGCCAAAATGAAACATTAGCAAAATGGGTTTTTGAAGAAGCAAAAATTGAACCCATGACTCCCAATGTCTTTATAAAGAATTTTCACAAGAAAAAAAAGTCATTGTGCAACTCAAGGCTATAGAGAAGCATTGAAAAGTCATTGTGAGAAGCTAGTGCGTGTTTGGAGTGAGATTGGAGGCGTTTTCCAGAGTGCGACACGCACACAGAGGGGCACGACGCACATAGAGAGCACAACGCACACAGCGCTACCCCACAGTGTTAATTCAACACCGGCACAACACATATATAGAGCGCGGTGCACTAGGTTTGTTGCGCGGTGCACACCCACAAAGGCCCAAAATCGTTCCAAATTTGTGACAAATTGTTTGGAATTATTTCCAATTTCCAGGTAGGGTCTATATCGTGGCTTGCTCATCAAATTTTGTGGATGTGATGGTGGTTCATGGCCATTTATACTTGAAATAAAAACTCATAAATCCTACCTCTTAAAATCGTCAAAAACATTGTTGCTAGGGTTGCAAACTTGTTGTGTTGGTGCCAAGACTCCTCTTTCTCCTCTCATTTTTCCCCTCCTTTCCATTGATTCCTTCCCCCCTTATCCCACTTTTCCCATTTTTTCCCTACCCTAAGCATTACTAAACCCCTATTCCTCATCCCCTCTACTCATTTCTCAAACATTAAACCCCAAAACCCTACCTTATAAAATTCCCAAACCCTCCTACATGTCCCTAAACAAATTTTTCCCCCCATAACCCTTATTCCCATCATATTATTCCCCTTCCTAACACTCCCTTTTTGCATTGTTCCGCTTGGTGGCAGATGTCACAACAACACCTAGTTTCATACCATCATCAAAGGGTAGCCCAAGTACAGTAAACACACAGCAGTCATGGCATCTAAGCATTCATCAAAGTATGAGATGGAAACACAAAGTGATTCATCCTCGGAAGAACAGGCTCCCCGGAGACATCACAAAAGTGGCAAACATGTTAGGGATGAGCCAACTACCCTCACAGAATTGCAGGCCTGCCCTCTTGCTATGTCATGTTTCCAACATCTATCATGTTTTGAATTTTTTCAAAGGGTGGCTAATGTTTGAGTTCATCATGAGTTGGCCCGTCATTTTGTGCTTCACCTACATGGAGGTCACTCTATCTTGGCCGGGGTCACCTTCACACTGACACCCGAAACTATCTCATTAGCAACCGGCATACCAAATGTTGGAGAACAGTTGCACAAGAAACAGAAGGTGGATAGGTAGCATTATGAGCCTTACATGAAGGCCAGTTTCCTGAGGTAGCTCCAAAGAGTCTTTCCATTTATATATTTGGAAGATGAATATGCTCCACTCATGAAATTGATCATGAAGTATTTCAGCTGTGAGGGGAGGTTCTCTCATCTGCATTCCTATCACATCAGGTTGCTCATGCACTTTACCAGGGTACAGATGATGAACATCCCATATTTCATTTGTAGGAACATAGTGATGAACCCCTTCATGCAGCACAAGACCCCTCAGCAGCAACTTAACAGTGTTTATCACTTTGCTCTTATCCGGATTTTGGTGGATCATCAGTTGGGATTGCAGGGCATTACTTGGAATGAATTCATCTCCTGTGACCTCTTCAACACTTCAAATGTATTATCAGAGGTTGAACATGAGATAGGTGGTCCTTCTCATCAGTATGAGTGCCATGAGACCATTACTATGCCAGTATTCATCACCTATCAGAGAGGCAGTAGGCATTTGTTTGCGCCAGCAAAGCAAGTGTTATCTCCACCCTGGGTGGAAGGGGCCTCGCTTCCGATATCAGAAATGCAGGTGTAGGACAAGGGCAAGAGGCCCATGCATGATGAGGGGCCATCAGGGGAACAAGAGGCCGACTTCATCCTCATTCGTGATGATGATGCAAATGAGGAGAGTGCCAAACTTAGGAGGACCATCCAAGAGCAGAAAACGAAGATCCAAGACTTGTCACTCAATTTGGAGAGGGCCAAATGGATTATTAGGTATTTGGAGTAGAGGAACAAAGATCTTGAGGACCGCATGAGATCATGGAGCTGCAAACCATCCGTGAGAATCGCCAAGCTGCCCAACATAGGAGGATTGAGCTCACTCCCTTAGAGCAAGAGATTAACAATGACTGAGAGTCTTGGCTCGAGCGCATCAACATCCACCTTGAGAGACTGCTAAAGAAGGCCGACAGGGACAAAACCATACTGAAGCAGATGGTTTATCACTACATGGCATGAAACATGAGTTCAAAGGCTCAGATAAGGAGTCTGAAGGCAAAATTGAGCAAAGTGACAAAGAGGCAAAAGAAGAAAAAAGAGAAAGATTGGCTTTAAATCTCGGCTGAGGCCTCTGTGGCCCAGCATAGCACCTCATAGAGGATCTATAGCCCAAATTTCAAGAAATTTGGGTCAATTTTGGTCACATGGCAAATTTTTGGTCACGACACAGATTGTTTCTCCCTGTGCGCCGCGCCACTGGCGCGACGCTTAGGATTGGGAGCTCCGAATCACAAATGGCTTGAATTTTTGGATTCAACATGAAAAATCATACTTTCTGGTGCATGGACAAGAAATTTGGGCATGATTTGAGTCCCGACGAGGTCAAAAACACTCAAAAAATGACCTCTCTGCCCCTATTTTGACACACAGGAAGCAGTCTTGGGAGAATGAAGTTTTGGAGGGGAAATGAGCACCAAATTCAGAAATTCCACTTGGGTTGGAAAGTAGATAGGTCAGGCTTTCCAACAAGCACACTTAGGCACAATTTGGACTCCTGCAAGTACCTCAACACAGCCTCCAAAGTGGCATAGCGCATATATATTTGGGTGCGGCGCATATAGAGAAAAAGGACAAAATCACTTCCGCTTCGAGACTTTCTCCAAGTGGTCCTGCTCATCTACACTACACTTTTTTCGGCACCTAAGACAAAATTTAAAGTATTTCCACTAAAGGTTGGCTTCCATCCAAGTGGCAAAGGAAGGCGAGTAGTCACACAAGCCATTTGTCATTTTTGTAGCGTTGCACCTGTAACTAATGGTTGGCTTTCCACTTCCACTTTGTAATGACTTGAAAAACTCCCCAACTCTTGGTCGTTCTATTTCATCATGGGATATTCTATTTATTATATGCAAACGATTTGCAATGGGTTGGTTGGATTGTAATTTCTAGGAGATTGTGGGAGAGAAACTCAGTTCTTCATTGTATATTTGGACAGAGGATTAATGAAAGGAAGCGACTCTGTTTCATGAGATTCATGTGGTTGTGAGTGTAGAAAATGTGTTCTCTTTATGTTTGATATGTATTTTGTCATGTTTCACAGTTCATTCATATTCATTTCCAGTGAAATTTTCTAAGTTAGATAAGGTAGAATTCATGTTTATTGCTCTGCCTATGGGAACGTTTCACGTCATGTGTTCTTCTTTTGTTGAAAAGGATTCATGTGTTCATACCCTTTTCACCCTCCTAAACAATCTTTCCATTTCACATTATTTCAACCTTAATTGCTATACTTTCTGCCTATCTTGCCTCACGAAGTAACCGGTGCCTCTGTGTTAAATTCTCTGCTCATTGCTGTTCGTTGGCCCCATACATCCCAGAAACTTGGTCATTTATCAAAAAAAATTTTTTTGTTTCCATATTCATTTACTAGCCTAAATCAATATTTCATTGTACGTCATCTCAAACCCTATCGTGTGTTTATTCACTGAGTGTGACTCAGAGAGAGCCCTCTCCTGTTCTGGTAGGGCCAGCTACCAGACTGAGCGTGGTTTGTGGTTACCCTGAATTTTGCCTTCCTTCAGCCTAAGGTAGATTTAGGTGCTAACAACTTTTGTACTAGTTCTTCTTGTCTCCACACCTACCTCTTTCTACCCCAAAATTTGAGTCTCTGGATGATTCTTCTGAACATACCTAGATGGAGTCTTTTATTCTACCCTTATCTATTTGTTTGGTGCCTCATTTGTTTCTTCTTCAGAATTAGTTTGATTTTATGTGGAAGGATAGTCCTCATCTTCTTCATAATTATTGGCTTTTACCTACTTTGAATTTTTTCCTGCTTCATCAACCACAACATCAATACTTTCAACAATTTTCCCAAGTCTTTTATTATAACACTTATATCCTTTACTTCGAGAAGAGTAACCGAGGAGAATGCCTTCATCTACTCTAGGTTCAAACTTGCCAAGTTTTTCATCAGTCCTTTTGATGTAACATTTGCTTCCAAAAACTTTGAAGTATTTTAGGGTAGGAGTCTTACCATACCAAAGTTCATGTGGAGTTTGAGTGTTGTTTATCTAGACATTTTTTTTATTGAGAATAGTGATAGCAGTAAATGCAGCTTCACCCCAGAAGGTTGCAGGAGTTCCAGACTCATATAGCATAGCACGAGCCATTTGTTGAATAGTTATGTTCATCCTTTCTACCACTCCATTTTTCTGAGGAGTTCTTGTGGTAGAGAATTCCCTTCTTATTCCGTGTTCTTCACAAAAGTTGAAGAATTCATCCGAGGTAAATTCCCATCCTCGATGAGACCTAAGGCATTTCATTTTGTAATTTGATTCATTTTCAACCAAGGCTTTGAAGGCTTTAAACTTTTGGAAAGCTTTGTCTTTATGCTTTAGAAGTCATATCCAACAGATTATGGAAAAGTCGTCAATGAAAAATATAAAGTATTCTTCTCCACGAGGTGACTTTTTCCTAGATGGACCACATAAATCAATGTGAACAAGTTCAAGAGGCTTACTGGCTAATCCTTCCTTCTCAGGAAAAAGTGCTCTGGTTTTCTTACCAAATTTATATGATTTTCTTATTGTATTCTTTGAAATGCTAATATCAGGAAGATCACGAACAACTTGATATCTGGATGCTTTCTTTATTTAAGGAAAACTTAGATGCCCCAATCTTCTGTGCCATAACCAGTGTTCATTGTTTTTGCTTAGGTAGCACCATTATTGTCCCCCCTTGAGTATGTATAGGTTGTTTGGAGTTCTTACATCTTTTATCATTGTTTCTCCTATATCAAGCTCACGAACAACACATCCATTTGATCGAAATACTACATCATTTCATTGATCACACATTTGACTAACACTCAATAGATTATGCTTTAGACCATCTACATAGATAAAATTCCTAGATTTAGCTTTTTTTCTTAAGAGAACGGAGCCTTTAACTTTTATTTTTGCAGGAGTTCCATTACCAAATGAGACCTTCTTTTCCTTTTCTAAGGCATTATATGACTGAAGTTTTTCTTTATCACCTGTCATGTGTTTCGAGCATCCACTGTCGATGTACCACTGATTTTCTTGTCCTTCTGCATACAAGGCTATACCACATCTTTCTATCTGCAATTCTTTCTTTCTCCATGTTTTGGGACTCAATGAAGCTTTCTCCTTCTGAGATGTTTGCTGAAATTTACTCCTACATTCATAATCTTCATGATTGAAATTGTTACAGATAGAGCATTCTATTTCGTTTTCAAGAGCAGAAACGTTATTGTAGGTCCTTTTCATGATCCCAATCACATTCCTTTGATTTCGTGCTTCTCTAGTCTTGATGGTCTTATAAGCAACACATTGAGCAGCTTTGTGTCCAAAGTTATGACATGAAAAACATTGGCCATTAAAGAAATTCCTGTGATTATCGAATCTAATCACCTGATGATTGTAGTTTCCGTTGACATTCATTCTTGAAACAAATTGAGACTGATTTACCTGTGGTTGGTTATGGCTTCTTACGTCCTTGAATTAGATTGAACCTGATTTACCTGGTGATATGCTTTATGCCTTTTTTGACGATTGTGAACCTGTTCACTTCTCCTTGCTGCATCAAGATAGCTTTTGGAAGTTGATGGCTTCTGTGCTTGAGATGCTTCTTTAGTATATCCAAGACCTGTCTTTATCAGAGGAGAATGTTGCACTTTGATAATTTCATCTAAAATTTCTAATCCTTTTGCAAGTGTAAGATTGAGAGCTTTTGTTTTCTCAATATCTTTTCTTAGACCCATAATTTCACTTTCTAACTTTTCATTGTGTTTTTCCCTTTCATCAAGTTGGAATGTCAGAGTATCTATAATCATACTCTTTTCTTCTAAATAGATTTTAAGTTCAGAAATTTCTTCATATAGACCATATTCATCTAAAGCATCCAAGAAATCATCATCTTCAAAAGCCATCAAAAGTCTATAATCATTACCATATTCATCTTCATCACTATCTAACAAACCATCACTATCTTCATGCGTATAGTAGCTCTTCTTACTTACATTATGTTTTCTATTCCATTTTGCCAATTCCTTACCTTTATCAAACTTATCTTTAAGAGGACATTTCACTGCATAATGACTGACTCTTCCACAAGCAAAACATTTGAAAGGTAGCTTACTGCTAAATCTTCCAGAACCTCGTTGGAGGTTTTTGACAAGGTTTGCTTCTTCCTCTCCTTCTGAAATGTGTCTCGATTCATTGAGCTCTTCTCTTCCTAAAGCCTTGAATCCTCCTTCTCTCATGTCTGATGGACCTCCTTTTCTCATTTCAACGACAGTTAGGATTCCGTGCAGCTGTGTCATAGTCATATTTTGAAGATCCTGCTTCTCTTCTATGGCAGAAACTTTTGATTCAAACTTAAAAGACAAGGATCTTAAAACCTTTTCAACTAAAGTGACTTATTTTATCTCTTCACCCAAGTTTTTTATGCGATTAACAATATCATCTATACGTAGGAAGTAATGAGCTATAATTTCATCATTGTGCATTTTGAGAGTTTCATATTGAATTCTGAGAGTTTGTAGTCTTGCACGTTTTACCTGATTGTCTCCTTCATAGCTTAGGACGATCTTGTACCATATTTCTTTCGTGGTTTTGAGCTGCATAACCTTGAAAAATTCTGATTATGATATACTCCCCAATAGTGTATTGATAGCCTTGGCATTTGTTTCATAATGTTTTTTACCTATCGTATCTGTAGGAATTGTTGATGGAAATGTATATCCTCCTTCCACGATTTCCAAAAAATCTATTCCAAGAGATTAAAGATAGGTTGTGGTTCTTACCTTCCAATAGAAAAAGTTTCCCCCATCAAAAATTTGTGGTCTAATGGATCCCACTCCTTCGTAGCTGCTCATGATGATAGGTCTTCCTTCAAGCGATCAAGCTTCTTCTGAAGCACCTACTCTGATTCCGATTGTTGGAAATAATACTGAGAGGGGGGTGAATCAGTATTATCAATTTAAAAATATTTCATTTCCATAAATAGATTTATATATGACACTTTTATTAACTAAACTTGCGTGTATACGCAACTGTGTTTAGAGCAACCAACGTATACCTTGCAAACTTATAATTTAGTTAGTTGATATTTAATTTGTGTATTAGAACCATACAACTAGTAATCAAATGCAGTAAATAGAACAGGAAATCACACACATGAACACAAGATATAAGATGCAAATCCGATGTTGGTGAAAACCACCTACTCTAATCACCTTTATCTTTCTTTAATAAGAAACTTATTTTTACAAATTTTTTACTGGTGCAGCCTTATACCAGTATGCAAGCTTCTACCTACAGAAGGCTACAACCTTCTCTCATACTCCAGCTTCTCCTTGAAGGGAGCTACAACCCCCTAGCTCTTGTACTAGCTGATGTATTTACTAGTACATAGGTGCTGACCTACAGAAGGCTACAAGCTTCTATTTTCTTCCAGGGACCATGTTTCATAAATTTTCAGACTAGATCCATCAATAACATCAATCAAACATCAAATATATCTCCATCAACCAATCTCCTTTGCACCAACCAAAACTGAATCAAACAATCACTTTTTTAATGCTGTAACCATAACACAGTAACAATAACTAGAATCCAGGCTAGGACCTAGAACACTGCAATAGCAAACAAAAGTAGCTTAAAAATATTTTATGAGGCGTACACTACTTCAATGTGTCAAACCTACATTCATACGCTGTTATATGAAGGCAAACCTGTGTATACAATGTTTTGAAATGCCGAACTGGGATGTATACGAGCCTTTTCTATCCTGATCTTGCATACAGATCTGTAAAAGGTGATTTAACCTTTACAACTTATTCAGATAACAATTATTCCTAGATCATCATATTTACAGATTATGACATGCACCAATTATTGAGACAAAAGATCAAAACCACACAAATATACTTCTCTTCAAGCCTTAAGATCTTGACCCATCAATAGAACTTATGCTTCTTCAAGCGCTTAGGTTCCTCCTTGAATCAGATCCAGCTATGCACCATAACCCAATAACGAATATTCTAGATCTTTCTCTTCCTTAGATATTCAATACCTGCGTGCCTTTGCCTAGTGATCTCCTCCTCCTTTTATAGTCTCAGGCCTTACTCAATACCATGGTCCAAAACCATTTAGAATCAATATCTTGGACCAAATACCTGGGGTCAACACTTCAGAAAAGATACCTTGGACCAATACCATGGGCCAAAATACCATGGTCCAAATACCAAGGATCAAAACCAAATTTTCCAACATGTAGGCACCTTTCCTTACGTGAAAGTGCATCTATATGCATACGCACCTTTTGGTTGGTGAACCCATGTGTATATGCAGCTTGGTCAAGGGGAACCTATGTATATCTCCTTTTCCTTCATTCTGAGAGCCTAAACTGTCATCTGTCATTTGAGTGAGTTGCCATCAAGGACAACACCTGTGTCATAGTGTCAAACCTGTGTCATAATGCCAACAGAATGATCACTTTGAGATAACTCAAGACTAAAAGTTTGGGTTTGAAGATATGTGATGATATCTCCATAGCAAGCATTAGACATAATGATTAGAAGGAGAGATTCATCTTTCAGAGAATATTCTACCATTGTTTCTGTGTCAGTATAGGGAAAGTCACACACTAATTGAGTGAAAACTAATGATTTCTTTGATTTAGACCTTTCGAATTTGAAATCAAATTCTTATAAAATGACTATCCATTTGGAGTATTTACCTAGCAATTGTTTGTTAAGAATATACATCATAGGGTTGCAATCTGAAATGATTGTCATTTTTAACAAAAAGTATATAGTGAAAAAAACATTGAACAACTTGAAAACTTCCAACGGTAATTTCTCTACATGTGCATACTTGATCTCAGTTTTAGTGAGATTTAGACTTAGATAATAGATCGCATGTTCATTGTTAGATTCATATTCTTATAATAATACCATGCCAATGGTGGCATCTGACACATCAAGGTATAGAAATTAATCCAGATGATAATTAAGCAAATGCAATAATGGTTCGTGGATCAATTCATATTTCAATGAATAAAAATATATTTTAGCAAGCTCATCGCAAATGAAAGGAATGCCCTTTTTCAAAAGTCGGGTAAAAACTTTGGTCAACTTATCATAGTTTGGTATGAATTGATGTAAAACGTTTGCTTTCCCCTACAAACTTTGTAGTTAACAAAGAGTAGAAGGAACATGCAAGTTTCGAATTGCCTCTAACTTAAGAAGATTGACACAAATGCCTTCTTTAGAAACAAAAAATCCTAGAAGTCAACCGGATTGTGCACAAAAGAGGAATTTGTGTGGATTCAAATGAATATTGTAGTTCCTACATCTAATAAAAATTACTTTCAAATGCAATGGATGATCATGTCATTTCAACAAGTGAGATTGTAGGTTATCTAGGTAGGTTTGGAAAATATATTTGATATCATAAAACACCTAAGAGATTGCTTTTTGAAATGTTGCACCAATATTCTTCAAACCAAAATGGGAGTTTATGATATGCAAAATTTGCCCATTTGAAGATGAATCTAGTCTTATGTTTATCAACAAGGATTATGTTTATTTCATTGTAACTAGAAAATCCATCCATGAAAGAGAAAATATTTCTTCCAACACAATCATCAACAATTTGATCAATGTACAGGGTTGGGTAATTGTCCTTTGGACAAGCCTTGTTAATGTCCCTATAATCAATGCATACTCGAATGGTTCCTTGTTTTTTATTATCTGGTACAAGATTTAAGACCCAATGAGTCAAAGGAATGGGGTAAATAAATCATGCTTTTAATATTTTTTCAACTTCAAATTTCATAATAGCAGCTTTTCATGAATGCACCAGACACAATCTTTCTATAACAAGTTTGGCGGTTGGATAAGTCATAATTTCATGCACTACAATACTAGGATTTATTCCTACCATTTCTTCGTAAGACCAGGAAACACGATTGTGGGATTCCTGGAATAAGGCTTTATATTTTGGAATTTATTCAAAAGAACAAGAAGCTCATATATGAATATTTTTAGTAATTCCTGTTTTCACTGAGCTGTTTGTTGGCATAGATTCTGATATGTTTTCTAAATTTTTTTTACATTAAGAAAAAAGAATGGACATCGAGCATTCATGATTATTCACAAAATCAGTTCAAAACATAGATGAATTTTTTTTCTCGACCTTGTCAAGGAAGGGTAAGAAATATGAGTGATGATGGTAATCATCCCAAGGCATTTAATCTAAAGTCATTACCTCCATAGTACCTTCATCATTTATAAACTCTCTATCAAAAGTATCAGATATCAATATTGGTTCTAAATGTGACAAATGAGAATAATCATCGATGATCGTATTCACTTGGTCATTTTCCCATGGTGACGGGTTGGAAAAATATTGAACTTCCTCACAAGCCAATTGAAAAAGACTAAGAGGCATATAATTTCCACACAAGGTTAATTTTGTCTTTGAAGGAACATTCCAAGGATCCAAAGATTGACCTCGGGAATGTTATGAAGAAGATTTGGTTGAGGGAACATGAAATTTTCCTTATGGAACGAGTCTTTAAGAAGACCAACACCAACATTATCATATGCAATAATTGTTTTTCCAACAAAAAGAAAACTACCAGTAGAGTTAGGTTCTGAAGTGTAAAAGGATAGTTATTCTACTTTCATAATTTTTCCTTTATGAGGAAACATAATCATTCGAAAAAATTATGAGACCATGACAGACATGGTGTAAGTCCAACTTTGGCCCAGTAATAGGTTATAATCAAGTTGCGCATCGACAACCTCAACCTCAATTGCAACCGTTTTACCTTCTAGTTCTATAGGCAGGTCATTCAAAATTCCAAAAGGTAGAAAATCTCTTTGATCAAAGGCATTCAAAGTTGAGGGAGACTAATTGATAGCTGGAGAAACTAAATCTCTCCAACAAGAAATAGACATAATAGATGTAGATAATCCATCATCAATTAATGTTCAACAAACTCATTTTGTCTTGACAAAAATTGGTATCTGGAAGGTGAGTTGATGTGGGAGTCTAGGTACATGATTTTCAACATCGAAATTTATTAAGTTAGAGTGTTGGGGATCAAACTCTACTATAGGTGATAATCCTTTGTGTTGGACAAGTCTGCAACACTTCGAGAGCTGACATTGCTAAAGCTGATATAGCTAGATCTTCAACAATATTTTAATTATGAGTAGCTTTAACATGAGGATTAAAAGTTGAATTTCGAAGAGAACCCTTAGGAGGCGGTCAAATTACCATATTAGGATCAAGTTTTTCAATTTGTAAAGGTTTAAAAAGAGTAGGAGCCAATGTGGAAGAATGATAAGGTGAACTAGAATCACTTCCATCTAAACTAGGACTTTTAGATCGATAGTATTTGGACCTCATGGCTACCATAACTTGCGAAGACATCGTCATGATGTCCATCGATGTGGAAGCGAAAGATGGGTTATGGGAAACCATATTACAGTGTTGAGAAGGAAATGGATTCTTCAAAACAATGGGAGAAGGTGAACCCTTAACAAATTTAGAAACTTTAGCATGATGAGCGAATTCCATGGTGTAATGGTCATCATCACAGATTAAATAAGGATAGAGAGGTTTCTTCTTTTAATCATATGATTCATTCTTGTTTTATTTCTCCTTAGGAGTAGTGTCTTGTTTGGATTTTCCTTTTACTTTATTTTTACCTCTAGATTTCTTGTTTTTTCCAGTAGATGAATCTACGATATTTATTTTAGAACTAATTTCAAGAGAATTATCTTCTTCGGATGAAATTGGTAAGGCCAAAATCTGAGTCATTTTAGTCTTAGATTTTTGGCCAACATAACCAATCACATTGTCAATGGCATGTGATCCTATAAAAGTCAGGTTGGTTTGACTTGAATGAGGAAAATATGGAAATTTTTCCGACAAAGTTCCAGACTGAGTATAAAAAAGATCTAAGTACTGGGCATGAGCGATAATTTTCTCTTCATTTACAATGTTAACTTTGGAAACATCTTGAGTAGTTACAAACATAAGTGATTTTATAAACCATTTAGCTAAGATCTTATCTAGGATGTAAAATTTAACTAAACAATCTCTTCGTCTCCAATCATGAATATGATCTGAAATATAAGTTGACGTTGACTGTTTCAAAGAATTTAAAAGTTTAGTAGAATTATTGTATGAGATGTGTAGTTGAACATGTGTCAAAAAAACAGTGGCTATCGCATTGAAAGAAGTGAAAGAAAATCTTGGTAATTCAACATACCACTTGGCTCTCGAACCACCTAAGGTTCATTGAAAAATACATAATCTAATGGAATCATCGACTAATGATTTTAAGTCACTCCAAATAGGATAAGTCATGACATGATTGGGTGGGTACTCACCTGAGTTAACTCTAAATTTTGGAATGTTTGTGGGCAACTTCGTAGGCATTGTCAGCTAAAACAATAGATAGAAAATGGGATGGTTTGTTAACCGAGTTAGATCCGATAAATCAAAGGTTGCAATAAATGGTAACTAGCAATATCCTTTTGTGAGTATTGGTAAACCTAAGTCATGAGTCCTATTCCTCAAGGAGGATAACTAGGATATGCTGGAATAGTCTGAGCAATTAGAATTTTCATACATCGCAGATATCTAGGATTAGCCATACTGAATTACGATTAACTTGGCACTTGAAAAGCATGACTGGGGTGTGGTTGGTTTTGGAAAGGAAGACCATGACCCATTTTACCTTGGATAAATTTTCCCTAAAAGGGTTGAGTTTGCAAAGGTGGACCTTGGAAGAATTGACTTTGAAAAGGTTGGCCTTGAAAAAATTTACTCCGCAGTTGACCTTGAAAATCCTTTCCTTGGAATGGTGTTTGCACATATAGTATACTAAGGTTTACCATATGTATTTGGGGTATAGACTAAACCATAGGAATAATTTGATAAACAGGTGCTTGAGGAATATTCTTAGTAGTTGGATGGACAATTGCTGGAGAGGCAATTGGAATATTTACTTGTGATACAGTTGGGATGGGAGTTAATGGTGAAATCAGAACTAGATTTCGAATAGATGTTTGCAGAACAGACTCAATCAAAGTTTGTGGAGTACTTGGGACAGGTTGCTGGAGTGGTTTTTGAATAGGTGTTGATGGATTACCCTAGACATGTTGTCGAACTTGAATAGGAATACATTGAATAGGTTGTCCAATAGGTTGTCCAACAAGTTGAACATGTTGATGAATTGACACTTGAGGATCAACTGGCAATGCTGTTGATTATATGAAGGATTATAGATTTTTTTTATCGTAGGATAAAAAGTACCGACAACAGGTTGAGATACGATAGGTTGACTTAAATGAGATTGAGGTATTTGGCGATAACCTAGATAATTTTAGGTAGGAGGTTTCCCTCCAACCATAGGGTAAGATTCAACTAAAGGTTTTCCCCCCGGAGGAGGATACGATGGTCTCCCCCTAGGTGGGTAATAACCTCCTGTTGGGTTAACTTGAGGATTACCCACATTACAGGAAATCAAATTTATATATTGATTAGATGTCAAGCCTTGGAAACTAGAATCAGTTAAACCATTTGACATAGTTAAAGGTTTATTTGAATGACAAGCTCCTAAATAATTTCCTATAAGAGACATATATCCAGGAGGGATTGATGGGCCACCATATAAAAGTGATTATGGAAAGTACAAAACGTAGAAGTATTTGATGGAATTTACCCAGACGTTAATATAGATATATCAAAGCTTGGTACAGTAGAATAAGGAGTAGTGTATCATGTAATTCCTTGACTAAAAAGTTAAAGGGCATAAAATACCAAGGGTCAGGTTGAAAGGAAAAAAAAAATTTCTGGAGTATTTACTTCATCATCGGTAGAAACTTGTGTATGTGACTATTCATCCTCTTCGTTAGAGGTAAGTTCTTTGATACTAATAATACGAGGAGGTAGACTATCGATAATAAGGGGTTTTAATCATAGTGAATGTGGAGGAGTAGGGGATAAAGAAACTAAAGGTGACTAAGGTTAAGAAATATGAGACTTAGGTTCTTCAATATCTGGTACAGTTAATTGTGAATCTGAAATATCTCTAGTATCTTATTCTATTTTAATAAGTTTATTAATTTTTTGATTGGTTACTTCTCAATGTAATTCTAGTGTTGGAGGTTGATAAAATTTATGTTTTATTACTTTAGTTTCTATAATAGTAGATATTTTTCTGTTTGATTTACTTTAGCTCTCATTACATTACAAGTTTTAGGTTCATCTGTAGTCCCAGATCCTTTTGACTTTGATTTTTTAGTTTTAATATTTTCTAACTTACTTGGTGTATATTAAGGAAGTTGACCTAGCATTCTACATGATTGTCTTGGTAACTTAGCCACAATGAAATCTTTTCCTTTTAAAAAATAATTATTCACACAATATTAAAATCACACCTAAAGCCTTTAAATAGTAAAAAAAAAAAAAGTAATAGACACTAATAAATCTAGAAATTCAAACCATATAAACCGACTTGTCACAAAGATCAATAATTACTAGCTGGTGATGACATCCAATGTCACAAAGATCAAGGTGATTTTTTTTTATATATATGAGCTTTTGGAGCTAGTTATGCTCAGAAATTGCTTAATGAAATGATCTGGGTCAAGTAACTTGCCTTATTCCATCTCGAGCAAAGATTACCATGCAAAAAATCCAAGTGATTATAGCCAACGTCTATTCCAGGTACAACATGACCTTCCATCTTCAGTCACCTTAGGTAGAGCCCTAGGATTATGGTCACTAATTATACCAACTACAATAATTCTACGTGGGGGGACTATCGTAAATCAGACGTACATGCAAGGGTAGAGTAACAAAGCTCAATGCCCTTGAAAGTTCCTCAACATGATTAATTAGAGGTTTACTTTCAAGTGAGGAAAATTACCTTTCGAAACTGTTGTAATACATGCAAATCGCTCTGTCATAGCCAATTAACTGGGTATGATCACTTCAGTAGATCTGACATTATCTCGTGCTTAACTCATGGATAAGAAGAGCTTCCTAGACTAAAATTGAAATAATTGGATCTATCTCCCTAAAACAAGATTCTATTGTTTGTATGTAGCTTTGGAAAGTTTACTCACTTTCTCATCACAAAGCCCTACACTTAAGCTATTGTAGGTGGTAAGAGACATAAATGATATAAAATTCTAATTTATTTTAAGTAACTTTGTATTATTAAGTTTTTACTTACTCAAAAGCTAATGAGAGTGAAACTTACAATATTATGGCTTGACTCAAAATTATAATGCAATTGAACATGCAATTTGTAATCTATCATTCAATGGAATCATAATTAAGGGAAAGTAGGAACTTCTTTGATTTTCTTTGAAAAAAATACAAAACTCACAATTTCGCCGAAATCACTTTCATAAGACAACCAATTTCACTTTGATGCAATCCATATGCAAAAATAAACTAAGATCTCAAATTTTCCTAAGAGTTCGAACAAACCCAAAATGTCTTTTATCATTTATCACTCAAAATTTTGTAACACATAGAAATCAAGCAATAGTTTGCAAAAAATGAAATTTCCCTAATGAATGCTTTGACTTAATGATGTCATAATGTAATTATGAAATATTTCAAAACTAGAAAGAAATGATTTCCTTTTATCATGCAGTAATGAACATAATTCTTTACAAAACAAAACAATTTCTAAGAAACCCTAATTTGTGATTAAACAAACTATTTTATCACAAATAAGCTATATTGATAATGGATCTGGTATATTTGCTAGAAAAACATAGGAATACAATGATCTTTAAGACAACCTATCTCCTTTTTATCAGTCAGCAAACGAGCCAGACAAAACCATAACCAATTTTGCAAAAGGGATTAATTCCCAAAAATTGCAAAGCACTCAAAAAACTTCAGAAAAGGTATTGGAAAGTCGAAAAAAATATGATGACACTTTCAAAAACAAAAATTCAGAGTCTCACTGAGAGAAAACCTACGTTTTCAAAAAATTCAAGGAATTTCATAGGAAAATAGTTTAATTCAGTTTGCATGTGCTTGGTTGCAAAGGCAACAAAGGCGCAGATTTGTGCTATGTGGGTGAATAGAATCCACATAGGTCTTTGAATTATAAGAAAATAAAAAAGCAATCAACCAAAAAGATCTGAAATATCTTAAATTTACTGAGACCTAGGTCAACCTAAGCAAAAAAGATTGTAACTCAAAACCAAGGAAAGATAAGAGAACAGTAACATTCCCTAGTGGAGTCGTTAATTTTTTATAGGGGATAAATGCCTATTTCTAACAATAATGATCTCCCTAGATCCTAGAGGAAGATATAAACAAATAGACAATTAAATGACTCTTTCCCTAAGCTTATTTCGTTCGAATTTTAAATACAAGAGTAGGACAATAAGGTTCTTACCTATTTGAAAAATTCTTGATGAAGATCTCTCCTCTATTTCAATGAATCTTCCAAATGCTAAAAAATATTTTCAATCACATACATAAAAGAGATAAAAGGCATATGAAATCATAACAATTCAAACAAGCTTAATATAATGATTAAGGAGATAAAAATTTGAAATTATCTTACTAAACATCAAAAGAATCATAAACCATTCATCGTTTCAATAAGAAAATACAATGAGAAAAATGATACATTTGTATTAATTCAAGGATAAAGAAGAGCCTTGCAACCTTTGCCTTGTTGTCATGAGGTTCCTCCCAAATGCCAGTAAACCTCCCCTTAGATGATAACCCTGTCAATATAAATCCAACAACATAAGTGTATATTTTGTGAACCTCCTAATCCCTTTATCCTCTAGTCAATTTATACTCCAAGATGAAGAATGCTTAGATCCAAAAGAGAAGGATGTGATCCTCTAATTGGGGGATCAGGGTTCCTTGATGAAATGGAATTAGCTCCATGGTCGGTGGGGTATGACTCGAATATATATGACATGGAAGATTTTAGTTGGGATATATCTGAACAACAATTCTTCTGAAATTCGCTTTTTATTTTTAATTTCCATTGATTTACCCGTGTGGTCTATAGAGGAAGAGAGAACACGGGTCTGTGCAGTTATCAGGGATAGAAACTACAAATGTGTGGAAACTTATGAGGAAAACCTTGAAGGTCACACTTAACAAGTCATAAAGCCATTTACCCAAAATTCATATCTTATTCAAGGGTTTTTTATTGTTTGACTTCTAAGGGAGTGTAATGGAACATGTTTATGGATGGCAAGAGATCCATTTTAATGGTCAAGTGTCATGGTGACAAAATGATGTGTAAAACATTCCTCTACGTATGAACAACAAGTCTCTGATCTCCAAGAATTTGACTCTTAGGAAGTTCTCTCTGTACATTCCTGGAAGGTGTTTTGGGCCTTGGAGTTGTGCTTGTTTCCATTTCTTCATTATCTGAATATGTTTCATCTTGATCTGAGGGAGTTATTTGTAAAATCTCTTCTCCATTTGAGTTCTTGTTTCCTTTGGAGGACTCTTGTTGGGAAGTTGTTTCATCTACTACTACATCAATGCAATCCTCAACCTTCTTTGTCAATTTTTTGTAACACTTGTATCTGTTACTTCAACTAGAGTACCCAAGTAATATATGCTCATCCATGTGTGAATAAAAATAACGAGGATTTTTATCATTCCTTTTGATAAAGCATTTTCTCCCAAGCACCTTGTATTATTTAACTGATATAGGTCTTCCCTTCCACAACTCATAGGGAGTTTTATCACTATTAGGCTTGAGTTGTGTTCTGTTTGATAGGTACAATGTGCTTTTGTTGCTTTTCCTTAGAAGATGTAATGTACAATAGCTTCATTCATCATAGCTCTAGCCATTTAATGAATGTTTCTATTCTTTATGTCAACTACTCAATTTTGTTGTGGAATTCTAGCCACATAATATTGCCTCCTTATGCCATGCTCTTTATAGACATATTTACACTACCTTGAAGTGTATTTTCCTCGTCTATTTGATCTGAAGCACTTGATATTTAGATCTTTCTCATTTTCTAGTTGAGCTTTAAATTTTTTAAAATGTTTAAACACTTTTGATTTTTCTTTTAAGAGAATGATCCAAGTGGCCCATGTAGAATCATCAATACGCAGCATACAATAACTTTCTTCTCTTGGGATTTTTTTCTCTAGTTGGGCATAAGATATCTGTGTGAATTAGCTCTGATGGTCTAGATGAAGAGAACTCTTTTCTCTTGACATGATCCATAGTTTACCAAATTGACTTGACCTGAAGATTGAATTATTAGGCCTTGAAATTATTGGGAAACCTATCAGAGCTCCTATCTTGCTGACTCTTATTAGACTGTCAAAATTCATATGACCAAATCTCATAACCATGCTTCAGTTGACTTGTTAAAAAAAAATCTTAGTTTGGAGTAATCAAACAAATATACATTATTGTGATTGATTTTCCCACTAGCTTTCCATTTCCTTCATTTCATATCTCACAATACTTCAATTGAAAGCTCACATTATAGCCATTATCACACATATGACTTACACTAAGAAATTTGTGCTTGAGACCTTCCACATACAACAAATTTTGGGCTTTAGTCTTTTCATCAAGACTGACTATGCCCTTACCGATAATTCTTGTTGGGGCATTGTTCTTGAAAGTGACATTGTTATCTCTGTCCTTTTATTTTAGCAACAAAAATTTTCTCTTATCCCCAGTCATATTCTTGGAACAACCACTATCCATGTACCATTTATTTCTTTGGTTATGTGTTGATAAAGAAAGTCCACATTCTATGATCTTTCCATATTTTCATTTCCAATTCTTCTTACCTTTTCAAAAGGTTGGCTCCAAAGTTTTCTGAAACTTAGGTGGGTACTAAAAAGTTCTTCAGCTCTCAAATGCCTTTTGCCAAAAATTATTACATTTGAAACATTGAACATCACTCATTAGTGGATAGAAGGAATTATGATTTTTGAGAGAAGAGTTTTGAGGTATAAAATTATAATACTTGTTGTAGCTAAAATTTTCATATATTTCAACTTTAATCCATCTACAATCAACAACCTTATGTCAAAATATGTGGCATTTATGACAATGACCATAAAATAAATGAGAATACCTGAAGTTCAAAAGTTCATGAGTTTGTGCATGAAGGTACCTTTGTTGTCTTCCTGATTGATTCATTCTTTGTTGGTGTGGTTCCTTGGGGTTGATGGAGTTATTTTTCTAGGGATGGGATCCTTTGTGGTTTTCTTCCTCTTTTTATTCATTGATTATTGCTTCATACATCTTTTCATAGCTCTAAGGTTCCTGAAATCATGCAGACTTGAAGTTCATCTTTCCCATAAAAGATTATTGTCGATTCGAGTACCCGAGGCCCATTTTGTTTTCTGAAGACCTTTGACAATTTAGAATCTGATCCAACTTTCTTGTAACTTGTGAAAATTTTTCATTTATACCTTTTTCAGTCTTCATTTTCTCAAGATATGTTCCGAGAGAGACATCCTCTCCCTCGAGACTCTGACAATTCTCTTCCCATTCTTGGATCAAATATTGAAGAACTTCTTCCTTTCAATTATCTTCTTCTAATTTGACATTCAAGGATAGAATCTCATCCTTACATGTTTTTGAGGTTTCTTCCGTCTTTACCTTGAACAACTCATGCTTTAAATGTTCTTTCTCTTCTTCTAGTTTCTCACATGTTCCTTTTTTTCTTCTAGTAGAAAGGCCAAACAATCTTTTCTTTTAATGGCTTATTCATCTTTTTTCCTTTTGATAAACAACTCCTCATTGTCAGAGTTGTAAATACCTTCTTTAGCACGTTGTAGCTACTTTTTTATCTACGTGTTCTTTCTTCTTGCCTTCTTTAACTCATCAAAAGTGTTGATGAGCCTTCAAAGTAAATTACTCCTACTTCTTCTTGTTCCTCTTTAGAGCTAGTAATATTTTGTTTCTTGGAATGTCATTCAAATTACATGGCTAAAAACTTATCTAAATCATCTTATGAGGAGTTTTTGTTGTCTGAATCTATTTCTGGGCTATCCTCTTCGGAGTAGACGCCCTTTTGCATATAAAAATTCTTCTTTTGATCTTTTTTAGAGTTGTTTCTAAAATTTTTATCATCTTCCTTTTATTTTCTTTCTTTGTAGGGGCACTTAGATGAAAAATGGCCAACTACTCCATAGTCAAAATATTCAAAGGGAAACTTCCATTTGTATTTTGTTGAGTCACACTTTAGTTTCCTAGAAAACTAAGCCAGCTCATGAGCAAATTCACAACTAGAGAAATATTAATGATATTTGTGCTCCTTTTCCTTCTTGTACACTTTGAATGATGCCTCCTTGGGCTCATACTTCTCTCTTCCTACTTTCATACAATAGGAAGTGATAGTACCAAGAAACTGATAAAGCTTTAGATTCTTTAAATCAACCATTTCTTAAATAGAAGAGACTTTAGAATTAAACTGATTGATTATAAATCTTAAGACCTTCTGAACAGTCATATATTCCTGGACTTCTTCTCAAAGTCCTCTAATCATATTGGTTACTTCATCAAAAATGAGGAACTATCCTTCTATGCTTTCTTCTATACTCATTTTTCAGCTTTCAAACCTCATTATGAAGGTTTGAAGTTTCGCCTACTTGACTTTGTCATCCCCATCATGACTGTGATGGAGGTTCACCCACACTTCCTCGGTAGACTTAGAGTGCATAACCTTTACGAGTTCAAATTAACTAAAGCCAAATACAATGGTATTCTTGGATTTAGCATTATTTCCATACAATACTTTACCATCCACATTAGTGGGAGGGACATTAGGGACATCATAATCTACTAGATAAAAGCTCCAAACATATACTCCTAAAGGCATAAGATAGGCTTACATCCTAACTTTCCAAAAGGCATAGTTTGTCCCATAAAACACTGGTATCTTGATTTAGTAAGCATCTTGACTCTCTTGCCTCAACATAATTCTTGATGGATATACATTCCAGTGGTTAGACTATTCCTAAAGGAACTTGCCTCTCATACAATTTGTTGGAATAAGGAATTACTGAGAGGGGGGTTGAATAAATAATAGTGAGGTTCTTAAAACTTTTTATGAATAACTCTTTAATTATTTCCTATATTGTGAGTTACTTGTGAGAGAATTCATACAGAGTAGAAATTAACAAATGGATAAGGCATTCACATAGACATATAATCTGTCACATGAGAAACATACACATATTAAACACATGTATTTTTTATGTGAAAATAGAATGGGAGAAAAGCACCAATATGTTTGTGGTTATGATGTAAATTAATAACTTAATCAAATAATTTTTTTGTGATAACCCACACACAAGAGGAACCAACACCCTAAGGATAGCAAGACCCTACCTTCCAAGAGGCACAAACCTCTTATGAATGCCATCCACCACCTTTCCTAGCCATTGTTCTACCTTCCATCCAATTTTCAAACTAAAAACGTGGGATAATACATATAAAAATAAATACAAATCAGATCCACTATAGTTCTCCTATGAACTATGCAACCTAGTTCTCCTTTAGCGCTAATCACAACCCTCAACAACGCTCTATCTCAGTTTAAAAACTTCGGGCATTCGCACCACTTTCAAATACTTTGCTTCACACTCTTCAACTCACACAACAATATTGTACTCCCTGTGTTCTACCTTTGTAGATAGTTTTAGGCTGGAGAACTATGCCAAAACATATAAATAAGGTTTTGACTTCAATTGATGACTAGTGCATTAAACATTTAAACATATGTAATTTCTAAGTATTTGTTAGAAAACTAAACGGTTGATTTTCATTCGTAACAAAATTAATCTTCGAATTGATTTGGAAAGAAGAATTTAAGAAAGTATATAACTCTCAAACATTCATATTGAACATTTAATTTATCATATATTCTAGATGTGTGTAGAATTTTTATACAACCAAACAATACACATTCGAGAGATGACAAAAGGTGACAATTAAAAGATTTAGAGGAATTAACTAAGACAAATTGTTAATTTAATTAATCTATTTTAATAATTATAGCTTTATAGGGGCTTCCAAGGAGATTTATATTCATTCTAACCTTTCCCAAACTTGTATGTTACCTTAAACATGTGCTGAAATAAATATGACAAGCATAATTGATAACAAGACAAACTCCAATAGATGAACAAGTTGTTTAGAATGAATCGACAATCCTTCAATTATCTTCATAAATAGCTTTGAACATTACAAGCATGTCATTGATTCATTACAAGGGTTCAACCTTGACTTACTAAAACTACCAAATAATTATAGAATCTAATTCGAAAAATATCTTAGATCGAAACCAAAATTTATTACAAGATGAGATAATATCTAAAACTATTTTTGATTCACAAAATTAGAAATAGAAGAGAATTATTCTAAACTCATTGGAATAATAATCACACAATTTAAGTGTGTTGTTTGTTTATTGTTTCCTTTAACAATATTTTGTGTTTCTTTCTCCTCTTTCTTAGCTTACTTCTTCTCCTTTTCATGTGACTGGTCATTGAATTCCTTGCATATTATTTTACTTGATGAGTCTAAGAAAATTATACCATATTTTATCGTCTCGGATAGAAAACATTGTTACTGGCTTATATGCCTCATTGAATTTTGTGTATTTTTCAAAAGTTGGCCTAGTAATGAACAAATGGATAACTTCCAGGTGAATTAAAAAAATCATACTCTAAGCCTTCGAGGAATGATTTACCACTGATTGTCCCTTTGACTTCAGAAAATTTGGTTACGTCTATTGCTATATAATGCAATTTCTATTGAAAATATTCTAGTGGAATCGATTGACCACTAGCACATCATAGAGATAGAAGTCCTTTTTGCTGTAGAATATTGATTTTTTTGTGAGATATTTTAAGTTTTGCTTCTAAATTTTGACACTTGTTCTCTAACTATAACATCACATTTATCTTCTTCAAAAATATTCTCACCTGTAGAACAGTATTAGTTCTATCCTCAATTCGAAATTCTTCTAGTTATTCTTTAGTCTTAGAACTGAATAATTTAATTATTTTATTAGCTTCTTGAGGAATATGCTCCAAATATTCTCTGATTCCTATGATGTCTACTTTTGATATTTCCACTAACTCCTCCTGTTAAAAAATAATATGAATAGATGTCCAAAGTTTAGTCATGGTAGAATTTATATCAATCCATATCTTCTCTTTTCTCCTTAGCCAATTTTTGTGTAATTAGTTGTTGGCATTATGATTCAGGTGTTGTCCTTGATGGAAACTCACTTAGAGGTCTGATACAGGTGATGGAAACTTAATCTAATGGCAGTTTAGAGCAGTAGATCAAAAGAGAGATATACGCAGGTTGACCGTGATGAAAGTGCGTATATACGCGGGTAATCAGAGAAAAAGGCGCGTATACGTACACACGTAGGTTCACAGAATGAAAGGCGCGTATATGTTGGAAAACTTACCTTTGGTCTGTGGCGGTTAGTCCTTGGAACTTGAACCTATGGTTTTAGACCATGGTACCTCCTCAGATGTGTTGATCCCTAGTATTGGATGCATGGTATTGGTTTGTCATGGTTTTGGACCATGGTATTGAGAGAAGCCTAAACCTATATAAGGAGAAGATCATTAGGCCAAGACAGTGCAACAGTGAGCAAGTAATGAAGATCTGATAAAGTGTGAGATCTTGATGCTGGTTATGGGTTGGTGATGCCTTGCTTGATCTGAACCAAGGAGGCACTCATGTGAAGGATGATGAATGATGTATTGGGATCTCAAGGCTTGGAATGACTATCTTTATATGGGTTGAGTATGGATAGACTAGATCTATTGACGCATGTTTATGAATGTTATGATTTGGGTATGTTCTGATGTCTGAAGTAGCTACAAAGTTATCAGGTTGAATTTACAGATCTGTACGCGGGTTTTCCTTGGTAAAAGGGCGTATACACGCAGGTTGGGTTCGTCAAAGTAGCGTATGCATTATGAGATTTGGTGTTTCAGGTTGCTGTTGATTCTAGTGTTTGTTACAGACTTGTGGGCTCTGATTGTGTTCTGTGACAGGGTTTCAGTATTGGGTGATTCAGATATTGATTGTATTGCAATGGTGATTGTTTTATGGATCCAGTATGAAAATGTATGGAACGTGGTTCCTGGATGATTGTAGGCCGGCACCTACGTACTAGTAAACATATTTGCCAGTACAAGAGCCAAGGGGGTTGTAGCTCCCTTCCAAGAGGAGCTGGAAAACGAGTGAAGGTTGGAGCGTTCAGTAGGCCAGCGCCTACATACTAGTAAATGGAATGGCTAGTACAAGAGCTAAGAATGTTGTAGCCTTCTACAGGTAGAAGCCTGCGTACTGGTAAAGGACTGCACCAATACATTGTAAAAGAAGTTTCTTATTAAAGGAAGATAGAAACAAATTGCAGCAGGTGGTTTTCACCCACATTGGGTTTCCACC
>APFE030265618.1:130820-154036 GCA_000404065.3 Pinus taeda | reverse complement strand
TTGTAAAAGAAGTTTCTTATTAAAGAAGAAAGAGACGAATTGCAGCAGGTGGTTTTCACCCACATTGGGTTTCCACCTTATATCATGGTGTTCATGTGTGTGGCTTTTGTGTGATGTTTTGTTCTGTTATACTACACCTGTTTACTGTTAATATGGTTAATAATGTTCTGATGCATCTACTGAAGATTAAGCTAACTGAATTATAAGATCTCTGGATATACGCAAGTTGCATTAGACACAGTAGCGTGTACATGCGGGTTCACTTAATTGAAGTAGCGTATATGTTTATGAGCATGAAATTGGAAAGGTTTTACTGATCTGATAATACTGATTCACCCCCCCCTCTCAGTATTATTTCCAATATTAGTGACTCATTTTCATATTTCTCTATATGTTTGGTGAATATGAAATTTTTCTGAACTTCGGCTAGATATGCGTTGTCAGTTCTTATCTTGTCATTTTGAATTTTCTCTAGTAGATTTCTAAGTTCCTCAATTTCAATATATTTTAATAACAAGTATCCCATATATTTTGACAACTTCTCTGCTCAATTTTGGCTAGTGGGCTCTCTCTCTGTTGTACACACTACTTTTATAGAAATTGTTCTTGTTGAAGTCATTATTGTATAAGTTACTACTATAGTAATTAGTTCTACCTCTTTATCCTTGATTAACTTTTCAAGTTGTTCTTCCATCTTATGTATCTTTATGTTCTGTTCAACAGACATTCTAAACATGTTTTGCTTCTCCTTCTCTAACTAACTGACTTCTTGAGTCCCTGGATGACCAGATGTTGGTAGCTTCAATTTTTTCCTCAATGCTTGAATGTCAACATTTCTGATTTTGATTATTTCCTCAACCGCCTTTATATATTTAGGATCTAATCCTAGTTTTATAACTTAATCTTCAAGCTCTATTATTTTAGTGCCTTTTGCTAGAGGTGACATCTTTTCCAAATTTTATTAGGAATGAATGTTATTCGGAGAATCCTATAGCTTAGAATATTCCATGGAAGAACTTATCAAAGATTGAAATATCATTCATCCTGCTTGATTATGAAGGTCAGTTTGATCAATAGGATGAAATTTCTTAGCGTCAAATGAAAAAACACAAGTTTTGTAATCTTCAACACTTTTAGGCATAGGGTCCTTTGGTCCCAAGAATTCAAATTGGAACTAACATTTTTCACTATCAAAGGAAGAGAGTAATCTAGTCTGAGTTGTGGAATATTTCTTCCAAAACTCTACATATGTGGAAGTTTTTAGGGCCTCATTTCTCGTCTTCATTTCTATGAACTTTGAAAAAATACTTTGTTGTTTTGGTGAAGGAGGAGAAGAAGGAGGATCCAATGTAACTTCAAGAATTTGATGTAATGGGAGAGGAGACTATGACGATAGTACAACTGTAGTAAGATATTTGAAAGTTTGAGCTTATGAAGAATATTCTTTAAGATTTGTAGTTTTCATCCTTATTAATACTTTTAATGTTGATTTCTATAACTTTGGTCCTGCTAGAGTTACACTTTCTCTTCGTCTGTTTAGCTCCTTCTTGGTCATCCTTGGAGTTTCCAATGTTGTTTGACTAGAATCTAGCTCCTCAATCTCGTGCCATGTATTCTCTATCCATTCTTCCCTATTGGCATATTGCTCAATTTCAGGTTTTGACACATGCATATATAGTGAAAATTTATGAGTAATTCTCATTGAAGAGATTACTCCTAATCGATCATATGACCAACTAAAACTCAACTTTAAATTCATTTGGCTTAATACATCATTGAATCCTTTCTCTACAACTTTGGTGTTGACTATGAATGGACCAACTTGTGCTTTCAATTGAAACTAATCCTTTTGTTTTCTACAAAAAATATGGATGTCATCCATGTTCATAATTTGTCTAATGTACTCAAGTGCAAAAATCATCATGGGGAGGAACACTAGATATTTTTATGTTTGAAGATCGTAGTCAAAAATCTTGATTTCAGTGAAATTATGGTATAAATACCACTCTCCAACCTTAGTATTCTCACTTAGATGAAAAATTATCTTGATCTCTATTGAAACCCTGGGGACTGCATCACAGTTTAACAAACAAGTATCTAAATAAAGGAATTGATTAACATAATCGCTCAATGAAAACTCTTTGGAGGTTTTCGTAAAAAAATATGTCCAATGGATCATAAACCAAGGTCTACCTTCAACATCCAACTTTTGTAAAGAAAATTTGATTATTTATGATTATTGATATAATAACAAGTAAATCAATATTGATCGATGCTTAAATGATCTGTTTGCATTGAACTTTAAAAATTTATCATGAATTATATCTAAGAGGAACTAGCTATAGTTGAACATAATTGAAAGTCTTTTACCAGAAGAAAACACTAATAGAAATCCAAAAATTACTTCTTCAACCCACTTATCAATGGGATATCCTAACATAAAAGACACTAAGGAAATAACATTCTTGACATATGTCCAAACATTGTAGAGTGATAAGGTGGGTTGGTTCAGTGTAATTCTGAGTTTTTTGGTAAAAATGATTCAAATATGTGAGATATCTATGGGAAAGATAATTTTTGATAGCTTTCCATTAGAGCATCAGAAGAAAAAGCATGTAAAAAGCGCTAAGGATTTTGTTGGAGGGACTGGAAAATTGACTCAGCTGTTATATGGGAAAGAGGTTTATTATTTTGAGAAATTACAACTATTTGGCTAGGAAGATATCAGGCTCCATACTAGACTACGAATTCCATAAAATGATGGGTTTGAGGGAACACAATTGGAGTAATATGGATTCCCAAAAATTGAACTCATCACTTGCGTCTTTGTACTTTTGAAATGCCCATTGTGAAGTTCATATAAATCAAAATCATAATTGATCTCAACAATTTAAACTTGGTGTCAACTAGTGGGAGTTTGTGAAAATTAATGACAGAGAGTAGTAAAGGAATATCTATAGGAATTTTTGGTTTTCCTTTATGGGAAGCCATTAAGAAAAGTAAATTTACTAAGAAAATATAGAGAGAGTTTCCCAAAATGTAGTGGTTGGAGGTCGTTGTTTGCTAGGATTCTGCTTGTAGTGGCATTATTTAAATTACAATGAAAGGAAGAATTGGAAAATGGATGATTTGAAAAGGATAGTAGTGTTTATTAAGAGTGAATGACAATATTTTGTTAGGTTGACCATTATTGACATGAGAAATTTAATACAAATGAATGTTGGTGGAAGATGAGAATAAGCAACAACCATTTTTCCAACCTCAGTGGGAGGGATAACATTAACTAAATGTAGTGGAATCTTTGTTGGTGGTGAGAATAGAAAAAATGTGTATGAAAAGAAATAGGAATGTGGGAGAGTAGACTAGCATATAAGTTGTTTTTGGTTAGGACCGGGGGGGTTTCTCTGGTAAATTGTTTTGAGTGGAGGGGGCTCACAATTGTTATGGGGCTACCATGTAGAGAAAGCGAGTATCCAAAATCCTCTTTGTAGATCCCCCACCCCGCCTCTCCTTCATTATCGTTGGGGACTCCGATGGGTCCCAATATTAATTAGGGGTCATTGATCTGGGCAGGCCCAATTACCAGCATTGATTTTTTTCATGTATGTTAACTGCTGGCAGACGATAGTCAAACCTAATTGATTGATTATGCAGAAATACAAACCAAATTCATTTTATTGGGACTTTTTATTTTTATTATTTTTCTATCCCTTTTATTTCTTTATTTTGACTTTTTTTCTCTTTTCTTTTCATTTTTTGTTTCTTTTTATCATTTTTCTATTTTCTCATTTTCTATTTTTTAAATTATTTTATTTATTTATTTAGAACATAAAAGAAAAGTGACAAAATATTAATAGGGTAAAAATAAGTTACAACACCCCCACTTTGCTGAATTTTGCTCCTCTATTTTGTTCCTCTATAGTGCTAGGAATGATGCTCTCTCTATTGACCAATAACCTACCATTCATGCTTCCAAAGAGTACTCCTACATGGTTGTCCATGTTATTGTTACATCAAACTACCTAATATCTTCAACCCCATTAAACATTGGGAATGGGCTACTGAGAGTTTCCATGCTGATAAATAAATCCTCAGTTAACCTCCAGTCTCCAATGAGGCTCTCCATGCTTATTCATTTGATCACAATTCTCATAATGTACTCTTGCATGGATATCTTCTTTCTGTAATAAATATCCTGTCACTGAGGGTTTCATATTCATTGAATTCATTGAGGTGTGCATGGGGAGATTAAATATGGCTTGTCTTAAGTTACTGAAGACTCCATTATTTCATCCTATATAAGTGTGGTCCTATAATTTCTTTGACCAATGATCTCTATAGTCTCCATTACTCCCATGACACCAAATCTTATGTGTGCATTTACTCTCATATGCTGACTCATCCATCATCCTTACAACTTTGCTACAATTTCAAAGCTTTTCATATTGTAACTTCATTAAGGTAGAATGTTACGAAATCAGGGGATTTAGTTACTGATATTTAGCTGTTTTCTTATTGTTTTTCCACCATAGGATAGGATGTTGTGACCTACATCTTCATACATCTTTGTATTGGGATTTGAGAGACCCACATATTATAAATTTATTAAGGCTTGACATTACAAAATCAAAAGATTCTGATATTGGCCTTTAGCCCCTTTTCTTCCTCCCCTATTTCTTTTCACCATAGGATCGGGTGTCGTTACTGACAACATATAACTTAGGTGCTAAGCCCTTCAATATCCTATCAAGGGCTTATGTACTTATTCTATTTCTCTACGACCTTGAATATTTGGGCTCCACGACCAACCACCTCCAATCATTGAATCCCCTCGTATCAGAACTTTCTCAAAATTAAATCATAGAGGAGTTACAAAATCCTGACCTATGATATTATAAACTTCGATATGATGTCATGCTCTTATCATCAACCCTGTGTAGTGTATCCACAGCGGTGACATGTGTCATGAGAATTTCCCCATTAGGCCACTAAATAATCTTGAAACAAACTACATGTGTCATTCGTACAAAAACATCATGCTGATGTTGTTTGCCACTATGAACTCTTGAGAGCCAATCAATATAGTAAGGTCCCACCCTACACCAAACCAGCATTATTATTAAGGCTGACTCAAATAACATAATCTTTCATCCATTTTAGATTATTATATAATATAATATATATATAGTTATTGCTATTCTTTACACTACAAACTAATTTCTACTAAATAACTAACCCATGGTAGTTTAAATCTTCTCATCAAAGCTACATGGTCATGCTTCGTGAGGATCCAAAACATACAACCATCAGTATTAAAATCAAATTTAAATGATAGAGTCTTTAGTGGGATGAATAATATCAATCTTTACAAAACACAATTTCCAATAAGCTAATTGTTCATTATATTGCAGTTAAATGTGTTTAAGAGTGACTAATCTTATTTTTTTCGAAATAATATTCCTATGAATTCTTTGGTAAAACAAAGGAAAGAAAAACAACATAATTCAACTTCTAAAGGAATGATTTTAGGGAAAATTTTAACAATGGAAAATTATCTTGAAGTTTAAAAACATTAGCGAATCTCAATAGTGTAGGTTTTAACCCCGTACAGAAATTACCTGCATATGAATTCTAAATCACAAGAAAATAAAAAATGCGAGAGCATAACCCATAAAACACATATACACAGAGATTTCCCACTGGATCTCAAAACCGAGACTACCAGCTTGATTTTTCATTATATTCCTTTCAATGTTACAATACATATTTATACATGCCGAAGCATCCAATACCATGGACCGAAACCCATCGCATCCAAAACCATGGACCGAAAACCATAGGTAGGTTTGCCCAACCTAATATAGGGTCCAAAAAAAAAAAATTCGGGCCGCTGCCCCGAACGCCCGTAGAGGGGGGCTCCGCCCCCTAACCCCGGACAGGGGGAGCGTACCCCCCCCTGTGAACCCCCGCTGCGCAATGGCGCGGCGAAGGGGGGCTCCGCCCACCCCTCTAACCCCGGTTCACTACGTGGGTTAGTCATGGAAAGAATATAACACAACCCAACAAATAGCCCCTAATATGAAAACTATAAATTGTTCATTTATATATTTGTAAAATTATTCAAATTTACAATGATTTTATATATAGTATCTATATAGTGTTGGTGATTTTTAAGGTAAAATAATTTTCTATTGTAAAATTTGGGCGAACCATTTTTAGGAAAAATGGAAGTTGGCAAATCGTTTTTCTAAAAAAATCATGGAAAATTACCTCACGTGTGAATATTAGCCCCTAAAATTTTCCATGAGTGGTTTCCAATGATTATGAATTCATACGTGAGCTAACAATTACAAAAATTCACTTACCCAATTTGACTTTCATGGAATTTTAATTGAATGGAATCATCATGCTTATTCATTGAGAAATTTCCAGAGACACTTTGGTTGCAAATACTAAATTCACTTAGTCATATTTACATACAATTTATAGATGTAATTAGCTACAACCATTGAACCATTATGTCAAACAATTCAGAAGCATGAAATGTACAACCATTGAGGCATTTTTTCAGACACTTACAACCATTACCCTTAAGATGATTTCACCACAATGAACTAACATGAATTTAAGATTACATAACTTTGTTTTCATTGTCAGTAATGCTAATAAGTGAACCTAATACATAAGTAGAACTATCACCTATATTCATTTCTGAATATACAAAAATTTAGGAACATAAGTGACTATAAACATCTAATGAATTTTACAAACAGCTTGCAACGATGTAGCTATAACCATTGGAGAAGTTTGAGCAACAATTAGCAGTCAGAAAACAATTTGTTAACATTTAAACTATCAAACAAGAAGTCACAAGTTATTTAAGATATCAATGTATTAACAATTGAGACTTTAAAACAAGAATTCCAAGTTTATATAAAAAGATGGTTTCATAAATAGAGATTACCAGGTAAATCATAGTGAAAACAAAAGCAAAACAAACCACTAGGCAACAACAACAAATCTGCAAAATACACGAGATTAAAGAATGAGATTTTCAAACTCTGTTGTTTGAAATCAAAGTTGGGATGAAATGGCCATAAGGTACAAATACCCCCTAAACTTAAATTGAATTGAAACGGAAATTCCCCGAAAAGTGATTCTTTAAAACCACAACAAAAAACAAATTCCTACTATCTCATTTAACACTTTTGCCAAAAATATAATGTGCAAAGTTATTTACAGTTGTTAATGGAGAAAGAAAACCCTAATTTATGCTATTGATATGTTTTCACAAAACTCATGGTAGCTGGAATACTTCAACCATTAAGACCTTTGTCAATCAACTTGCAATGAAACTGTGCAAAAAAAAACATACATAAAAAAACTACAATTATTTTTAAATTTATTCAACATTTAGTGTGCAGCATTTGATATACATCTAAGCTTTAGTCAAAAACTAAATAAGAAAAAACCATGTAATGAACTAAAAAAAAAAAACACAATATAATGTTGTCAACATACCTTGCAGTGAATTTATACAACTCAAAGAAAAGGTAGGAGTATGCTCCAGCTCCAATGATAGTATGCTCCAGCTACAATATCCTTACCAACTCATTGTGAACCACACGGTTTTCTTCCCAACCATATCGAGGAAGAACTTCTCCCACTGGAACCCTCGAGCTACAAAAGCTCACAAACAGTACCAAAAGACAATAGTAGAGAGATTTACAAGGCAAACTAAGGAAGAAAAATTTCACTTCCTCTCAATACCACACATGGCCAACCTCAATTCCTACAACTCTTAGGATTTTAGTAAGAATTTCACATTTATTTTGGAAGGAATTGGCTACATTCTATATCTCTCCCTCTCACCATTTTCCTCATGTCTCTCCCACTCTTGGCATCATAATCCACACACACAAGTGAGAATACATGAGAGTCATATATAGGAGGAGCAACGAATTCTTGTCATAAAGGAGGAGAAATGTAGATGCATTGTATTGGATTTGGATGAGTGTAACTTGTGCCATTAAGGAGAGGTATGCATGCATTAGTTAACATCTGCAGGATAAAACATGTGTCAGTATTAAGATCTAGTCTATCTGCAGGTTAAAACATGCATCAGTATTTAGATCTAGTCTATCCATGATAAAACCACATAATGATAATGCATTCCAAGCCTTAAGATCCTGATCCGTCATCCATCATCATCCACATAGGTGCATCCTTAGTTCATATCAAGCAAAGCATCACAAACCCATAACCTGCATATTGGATCTCACACTTCATCAGATATTAAATACTTGCACACCTTGGTCTAATGATTTTCTCCTCCTTATATAGTTTTAGGCGTTTCTCAATACCATGGACCAAAACCACTTAGGACTGATACCTTGGACCAAATACCTAGGGTTAATACCTCGGACCAGATACCTTGGACCAATACCATGGATTAGAATACCATGGACCAAATACCACGGACCAAAAACTTAGTTTTCCAACATGTTCGCGCTTTTGCTCTTGTGAAAGTGCGTGTGTACATTATACACTCCTTTTGGTCTGTTTACCCATGTGTATATGCTCCTTTGTCAAGGTTAACCTGCGTATACTTCTCTTTATTCATTCTTTGTACTCTGATGATTAATTCTTTGCTATTGACCTGCTACACTATGATCTGTCATCTAAGTGAGTTGCCATCAAGGACAATACCTGTATCATAATTCCAACAATCTCTACCTTTGGACTTGATGGCAACAACCACAACAAGTCACACTCCCCCTTCGACATCAAGGGCAAAGGGTGGACCAAGATATTCTCTCCCTTTAATATACATTATTTTGTCCATACTCCCCCTGAGTACATGCTAAAATCTTTGATTGAGCTACCCCTCTGTACATGCTAAGATGTACCAATTCGTCCATGCTCCCCCTGAGCATATGTAGAGTTTGCAAAAAATATTTTTCAAAAGAATAACATGACTCTACAACTCATCGAAGTGAGTATGACCTTCCCATCACCAATGACTCATACATACATCAATCTCCCAACCAAGTGGGGATACACCATTTTTAACTCATCCACCCAACCAAGTGGGATATACCAAATGTTTATACATGGCTGTCATAGAAAATATTACATCATCCTTCTCTTGCATGGTGGGGTTACAAATTAGGTCTTTTCATGACCTTTACATCAAATGGTATACATGGCATTTATAACAAGGACAACTGATCTAAACAAGATCATTACAGTCATCACCAACTATCATACACCATATGATCTTCACCATCAGTAGCATCAAGATCAACAACCTCTATATTTCCATCATCAAAGGAGTCACTTGAATCAAAAAAACTATCTGGATCTGTATCAAGATCTTCTAAGATAATGTCAACAATGCATTATTAGAAGCATATGCTCCTCCCGAACCTGTGACAACTTATGAGTACCAACACAAACCATCATTGAACAAAGCAGATAAGTGACTGAACCATATCAAACTCCTTTTCTTGAGTCTATCCCATGGCTTTTTCTTCAGAACACCATATACGTGACTGTGCAGCTTTGAACTCGCATATATATGTGAGTTGTCTTTATGGAACTTGCGTATAAGATTTAGAACAATGAGGTTTCACACTTTAGCTCCCCCTGAGTCTGTTATGTCTGTACACTATTCCATGCCACTTTTTCCTGACTATACTTCCTTCTTCTTCCATATCTTCGACTGTGATGATGTTTACTCCTTTTGGTATGGTGCCCAAAATCTTCTCCTACATTCCTTTTCTATATGTCCAAGCTTGTTACATGCATAACATCTTACATGTTTCATATTCCTTTTGTAGCAGTCAGTGGCTTTGTGACCAAACATATCGGAAGAAAAACAATATCCCTGAAAGTGCTCGAAACATGATGATCTTTCTATGAGACAGTCTTGAACCATTCTACTTCTTCATCTCACTACAACATGTCCAAGACTATGAAATACATAACACTCAACATTATTCATATGAGAAAATAACCGACTATCACTTCCATAGTTTGGAGTAAACGATTTTCTTTGAAGGATTTCTTTCCTTGGTTGTTGATGGGGTTGACCTCTTATTTCATTGTTCAACATTTCAGGTTTTGTATTAGAGTTCCTTGTGTCACCCCATGAGCTATATTCACCTTCAACAGATTCATAAAAACCAAGACCAGTTTTGATAGCAGGAAATCTTTAACTACTAAGAATATCATCCAAAATCATGGTATATCTTGAAACCATAACAGTTTATCTTCTTCTTCTAATTTACTTTTTAAGATAGTTACCTCAACCCAATGTTGTTCTTCCTTTTCCAGATGTCTCCTCTTCAAGATTTCTTTAGCCTTTCTTCCTTCTTCCACTTGTTCCCTTAATTTGAGAATCTCATTTTCTTGTTCTTTATCTACTTGAGGTAGTTCTTCATTCTGCTTATTTTTTAATGATGTCACTTCATCCTGCAGCATTTGACATACTTTGAAGGCATACTCCAACTAAGCTTCTAATCTTGTAACTTCTTTTTTGAGGGTAGACTCCCTTTTGTTAAATAGATCTTGTTGACCTATGATTTTATCTGATGCTTCATTTGCTCATTCATCTTGAGGTGATTTGGAATCTGAATCCTTGCTTCCATCTAATGTCCAATTGTCCCTCTTGCTATCATCGATCCTTTGAGTTGTGTTCTTCTTTCGAGGTTCTTTCTTCTTTAGCTTCTTTCCCATTGTTTCTACGGATCTCCTTCAAGGGATCAAGCTTCTACCAAAGGACCAACTCTGATACCAATTGTTGGAAATAATACTGAGAGGGGGGTGAATCAGTATTAGCAAGTCAATAACTTTTCATTTCCATAGCCAAATTTATAAACACTACTTCAGTTAAAGGAACTCATGTGTACACGCAACTGTGTTTAAGGAAACTAGCGTATATCTAACAAAATTATCATTCAGTTAATTCATCATATGTTGATCTTTAATCAGTGCATCAGAACTTCATTAACCATATAAATTGTAACCAGGTGCAGTAAAAATAGAACATACCATCACACATAAGAAGCACACATGAACACCACTATTTAAGGTGGAAACCCAATGCAGGACAAAAACCACCTGTTGGTGTCTTCTTTTTAATATAAGAAAAAACTGTTTACAATCTTGTATTGGTGCAGACTCATACCAGTATGTAGGCACCCACTTGCAGAAGGTTACAACTTTTTCTCATTCTCCAGCTTCTACTGGAAGGGAGCTACAATCCCCTAGCTCTTGTACTAGCTGATATGTTTACTAGTACGTAGGCATCAGCCTATTGAAGGCTCCAACCTTCACTCATTTTCCAGCTACGATTGCAAGGGAGCTCCAACCCCCTAGCTCTTGTACTGGCTGATATGTTTACTAGTACGTAGGCACTGGCCTACAAAAGGCTACGACCTTCTCTCTTCCTCCAAGGACCACGTTTCATAAATTTTCACTTTGGATACTCCTGGATCACAACGCCATAATCTGAATGCCACGTTTCATCCAATTTTCATATTGGACCCGTCAACAACATTGAAGCTCAAAATCAATCACCACTACAATACAACCATTGCATTGACCAATCATTAAATACTCAATCATCAATCCCTGAATCACCCACAACTGAATCACTGAAGGCTTGTCATCAAAACAGAGTTACTAGAACACAAAGCAAAACCCAAAACTCTACAAGAACCACTAGAACCAACTCCAAATTTAGATATCATATTTCATAATGTATACGCTACTCTAATGAGCTGAACCAGTGTTTATATGGACTTTTACCAAGGCGAACCCGCGTATAGATCTACAAATACTAACTTGAAAACTTCACAACTATTTCAGAATTTAGTCATACCCAGATCATATCATTTGTAGAATAAAACATGCGTGAGTATTCAGATCTAGTCTATCCATGATCAAACCACATAATGATAATACATTCCAAGCCTTAAGATCTTGATCCATCGTCCATCATCATCCACATAGGTGCAACCTTATATAAAATCGATCAAAGCATCACAAACCCATAACATGCATACCGCATTTCGTACTTCATCAGATATCCAATACTTGCACACCTTGGCCTAATGGTTTTCTCCTCCTTATCTAGTTTTAGGCCTTTCTCAATACCATGGACCAAAACCACTTAGGACCAATACATTGGACCAAATAGGTAGGGTCAATACCTCGGACCAGATACTTTGGACCAATACCATGGATCAAAATACCATGGATCAAAATACCATGGACCAAATACCATAGACCAAAGACTTAGTTTTCCAACATGTATGCACTTTCCCTCTTGTGAAAGTGCGTGTGTACGTTATATGCTCCTTTTGGTTTTTTAACCCCCGTGTATACGATCCTTTGTCAAGGTGAACCTATGTATACTTCTATTTATTCATTCTTTGTAGTCTGATCATTAATTCTTTGCTATTGACCTCCTGCTATGATCTGTCATCTAAGTGAGTTGCCATCAAGGACAACAATTGTATCATAATGTCAACACATCCTTGTTGGAAAATGACTAGGTACCCTACCACATCATGCTTAGTACAATATTAGACATATATAATCACACAAATCATGTAGCATCCATAAATAATAATTAACCATCTATTCCACATAATCATGAGAATCCATGGATCTATGTGTCTCCATCTTGTATAATCATCCATGTCATACACCTACTTCATAAATCAGATGCAAAAAGAGAAACATATGTATAAAAATTTATTTAACCAAAACCATCTAATACTGATAATCAAAGATACCATACATAAGAAGAAATATAACTATATAAAGAATTGTTTCCCAATCTAGTGATCAATTTTCTATACATAAACATAAAAGGAAATATAACTATGTATATAAAACGTTATTCCTCAATCAAGTGATCAATCTGCCATATATATAAATCGTCAAAAATCACCCCTTGATAGGATTGACAAAACTATACAAGGAAAAAAATAGGACGCAACAACGTGATGATGATGTCATATACGACTATTAGCTCTTGAGGGCCAATCAACGGTTTGCATTTGTGATGTCTGAGGAGAGAGAAAGGGTCCCTCTATCCTTAGTTTCACAAATAATTTCTTTGTAATTCCCTGCTCCCTACAATACTTGATTTTTTAAAAATAATTCAATTTATAAGAAGCTATGAAATTGTGGAATTCTAAAGTTTTGAACCTCTGAGGTTTTGAAGTTACGAGGGATCTAAAAATTGGCTTGCTTCTAATGAAATATCCAACCTCCCAAATCTCCAACCATCTAAGAATTGGCTCACTAGAATTAGATCAGAAATTTCTCAAAAAGAAACTACATTAAGGTTACAAAATCTCTAACCTCTGATATTTTGATCTCCTGAAGCTCTCGAGGCTTTGCCCCTTCGACACCCTAAGACTCGAACCCTCCAAAATTCGGGGTTCTGAAATTCGACGTACTCCTCTTGTTCTTAAATTCAAATTTCTCCTCTGGTTCTAAAATTAGGCATGCTTCTAAGGGCTTCAAGCTCCTTACTTCAGCTATCAATAACTTTTGATCTTGAGATTCATTCATGGAATTCCACATAAACTTGGAAAGCTCCTTCCTATCATTAACCAACTATACTAACGCCAAGGCTATACGATAGAATTTATTGAGGTAGAATGTATTCCAAAGTCAGGGACTCCCAACCATCATATCCATCATTTTATGGCTTCTACAGTAACCATCCTTCAATGATGATTCTCTACATAGCACTACAACAACCATGGGACTCCCTACAGAATAAATATGTTCACATCAATGCTAACATATGTTGATTCTGCCCCAATTCTAGTTTGGTTGACACAAATGCCAACATACCCAGTTTCACTAATCAATCAGACAATGTCAACTGTACAACATTTTGGTACTCGAAATTCATCATATTCTTGTACATTTACATATGAAAATGGTTCTTGATCAACATTCCATGGTTGATATCTAAAATTCCTCCCTTTCTAAATGACTATTTCAATTTAAATTCCTATATCTAATGGAATGTTATGAAATGGTCTCTACAAAATGCGAGGTTTCATTTGCAGAAGACTCTGTGTTTTGGTTTGTAGGATGGTTATCTTTCTAAATACAATGTTTCCAAACACAAGTATTATTAGGAGGTTGTGGAAAGTTGAAAATACTAGAGATCGAAAATATTGATGAAAGGAAAATTAGTAGGAGATGTTTTTTTGATAATATCAAACAACCTAGCCCCACGAGGGTAGGTGATTTGGTAATCATAATGAGGTCAAGTTTGTTAGAAAGGCAGGCTCTGTACTGAAGGTCATGATTTCAATTGCCCTGGACTAACTTAAAGCTGTGGAGAGGGGCGGGGTAAGTTTCCCACGGGTTATAGTCGTAGCGTTTAGAATCGACCCTGTGTAATGCAAGTTGCGAGGCTACTCCAATTTCCGATTCCTTTGTAAGCAAAAAAAAGAAAGATAATATCAGACAACCTTCAATACTTATGACTAGTGGGAAAATCATTATTTATATTAATTAAATTTAATGACCCTTATCGAATTATAGGCAACATAGGAATACTATCACGCATACAAGGCATGCATCGCATGCACTACACTAATATATATACTCATTGATTATGAATAATGTCCAAGTATAGGGTTAATGGATTAATTATTGATGTACTAAGTAAATGCCTAACTCACCATAACATAATAAATATATTGAGTGTAGTAATTAATGTGTTTATCACCATTATAATATATAACTGTAACATATTATACACAATAAAATTTAAATACAAGATATTCTAAGAAATTTAATTAGAATATAATAGATATTGTAGTAGAATTATAATATATATAGTATACAATCAAAAGGAAATGTAATCAAACAAATTAAATGAGAAGTATAACTCATACAAAATAATAAGTAAAGTATTTGTTGTCAAGAGAAGGTGGTGACCTCAAATCAATTAAATAACCTTGTCAGAGGGCACTTACCACCGACAAATTTCTAACAATATTTTTATTGTGTAGCGAAGAGATTTCTTGGTGGGGAAGGAACCTTGTTGATATAAGGAGATGGAGGGATGACATAGTAGTGGGACAAAGGAGGGGGAAATCACAAGGAAACCACAAAATTGGAAAAAACCCTTGAGAGAAATCTAAGGGATGAGTCTGGGGCTCGATAACTTTGTAAAATTAATCAACCGTTCTTGATGTTTTGGGCACGGGGGCTAGAATAATTCAATTATAAAGTGCTCTAGATTTGGGAACTAGAGAAGTTGATCCTAGATATGGAGGGTGGATTCGGTTTGTTTCGTAACATAACATAGGATTCAAAGAAATGATAACCAAGGAATGACATCAAAAGAGAGAAAAGGGTACTTGCTTTTATTTATGTAGATTCTATGTACAATGTTGATTCGATGTTTAAAAATGAAAAATTAGGCCCTACATTAAAGGTGTTTTCTTTCTATGATATGCATATCTTCTCCATTCATTTATTATATTTATTTTGTTGATATAGTACACATAGGATTTTGTTATCCCTTTCACGTGATGGAGGAGAATGTGTTCATTCCAAACTATATGAGTTTGTTTCTTTTATTGACATATCTATAAACAAAATCTAATGTTTATAAATGATCTAGATAGATTTTGGTGGCCACCTACCTATTCCACCTAGACCTCTAGTCGGTTTCATCTATTTCCTTTTTTATTACTGCATTTACTATTTTTTGGCCATTTTTCTGGTCCTTAACTTCCAGAGTCATTTTGAACCCCCTAACGAAATTTCTTTGAGGTTTTCAGCAAGATCATAGCCACGAGAATGGGCCTACTACAAATTATATAGTACTGAGAGGGATATTTTGAACCAGGTATTGTATGGGCCAAACGAAGATAATATGACTAAGTTATGGCCCCAACATGTTGGCTTCCTAACTAACCGTAACAGGGCTGACAAACTCTTCGTATTCCATCTCTTGTAGTTAGGATTTTGGTTGTTTATGGTTTTATCTTATTGTTCAATAATAAATAGGCCATTGAGCCTCATTGTAACAAAGTTCAGAGGCATGTGGCCACCACTTCTCTTTTGAGAGATAAGCTATCATCGTCCGAGCTAGTTTATTTCCATTATGTTTGTAAGGATATTTCAGTATTTGGTATTAATGAAATGAATTGTTAGTTCTGCTACATATATGTATTTATGTATATATCTATAATTATTTTCATTCATGTTTAAGTCGTGATCAGTGGTATCAGAGCGGTCAGGATATAAGGAGTTAGGGCTCGAACTCATCGAACATTTGCAAGAAGAGCCTTGCAAATCCTGATGGCCTCGCATGGCAGAAGAGAAGAAAGATGAGGGAGTGGGATATCCTTTCAAAATCTTGCTCGAAGAAGTGGTCTAGTGACAGAGGAATGCGATGATGCACAACTTTTCCTAGATCTTTTAGCGACTACCCAAAAGCAACAGATCTGCATCTAGTAGCCACTCTGGAAGTGCAACACCCTTTAAGATACAAGTTAACTTTGACATACTCAAATTTAAATATCAGATAGATGCGGATGTTGGAGATAAATTTCAAACTGCTAGACAAATATTTTTCTATTCATTATTTCTCCATGAGATAAAATATTACTTTTTCACTTCTCAAAGCCACCCGCATCAGATAAAATATTACTTTTTCACTTCTCAAAGTTGTCCCCCATGTCAAAAACTTCTGGGAAACATACCTATGATAAGAAGGACAAAAATACACCCACACTATTTGTAGTTGCACCCACTTGGAATTTGTTCTAGAATGCCATCAATTAGCGATACTACCCTCTTGAGAGTTATGTGGATAAATACATAAAGTGGACCACGTTATGGAAGGTAAAACATGAAGACATGTTGGAGTTTACCAATCATATTCATACCCTTTGCACAAAGTTGGGTATCAATGATTTTGAGCAACATTTAGTAGTCAAGCATCGTGGTTCCTAGAAATCTCCTCACTTGGCGTAGCATACCGATAAGCTGTCAAGACTAAGAATAATTTTAAATAAAAGAAGCGCGACTTTGGATCTATGAATCTGAAGTAAGGGAAAGGTGTCCCCAAACAACAGAGAAAATGACAAAGCCAAGGTCGGGTGACCTAGGACAATTCGTTGAAGCTGTAAGAAAAAATCAACACCATAAAGACAAAGAATGACTAGGCAGTCATTGGTTCCCAAACTGAAGGCTTCCGAATCAGATGCATGTTCTGACTCTGAGTCAGAACCTGACAAGGGGAATTACAAAGGGATGAAAATGATTGATGGGTAGCATAGTGCCACAATGGCCACCACCAAGATCCAAAAGAATAAGCCTGAAGATCAAGAGGAGAGAGAATTCCTCTTCCACTCTTAGATCTGGGTGAAGGGTTCTCCGCTGCAATTCATTATTAACAACAAGAGCCAAAAGAATCTCATTCTAGGAGAGGTCATCAAGTTGTTTCCCCTACTGAATACAACACATCCATAGTTGAACGCCATCAGGTGGCTTCACCAAGGACGACATATCTGTGTGAGCTAGTTATGTCGCCTTCGATAGAACATCAAGCCCTTCATGGGTGAGGTAGTATGTGATGTTGTTCCACTTGAATTTTGTGATGTATTATTAGGGAAACCATACTTATGGAAGGAGGATGCGGTATATGAGTCTAAACCTTGCTCTATTATTATTACTTTGCGCAATTAGTTCTATAGGATATCGAAGGTAGGCCCACCTACTTCCATATCTTTGATCTATGCAAAGCAATGCAGTAAGATAATTTCATAGGCTAGGAAATTTGTTTTCCTTATAATTCGTTGTCAAGGAAAGAAGAATATTGTAGCCACGGCTTCTAGACAAGGCTCCTCTAGATAGAATTAATAAATGGACAAGGTCATCGCAGAGTATAGGGACATTTTCACCTCACCTACTAGTGTACCTCTACATTATCACGTCAAGCACTTCGTTGATTTGACCCTAGGCATGTTGCTACCTTATGGACCATTCTATCAACACTCTATTATAAAGAATGATGAGATCAAGAGGAAAATTTAGGAGCTATTACAAAAAGGGCACCTGAGGCCCAACTCATCACACACTCGGATCCTGATTATATTGATACAAAAGACAGATGGTACCTGGAGACTCTATATACACTAGTGTGCACTCAACAAGATCACTGTTTGGAATAGGTACCCAATCCCATAGATTGATGTCCTTCTGAAATAGCTCAAGGGGGCCAAATGTTTCATAAATTTTGACTTGATCTCTGGTTATCACCACATGCCTATCGAACAATCTGATGTGTGGAAGACTAGCTTCAAACCTAAGGAGGGCCTTTTCGAATGGTTACCCATGCCTTTTGGGTTAACGAATGCCCCCACAACCTTCATGTGTTTCATCGATGACCTCTTATGACCCTTGAACAATACATTGATGGTATTTTATTTAGATGACATCTTGATCTTTAGCCAGAGTTGGTAAGAGAACCTCCACCATATTCGACAGGTCCTCCAAACCCCGCGACAACACAAGTTGTGTGCCAATTTGGAGAAATGCACTATTGGCATGACCCAAGTTCAATATCTAGGTTACATCATTGATGAGAAGGGTGTGCATGTGGAACCATCCAAGATACAAGTCATTCGGGATTTGCCAGCCATAACCACTCTAACAGAGCTCCACAACTTTATGTGTCTTTCCAATTCCTACAACAATTTCATGTTGGGATTCTCTAATATTACTTGGAATTGAAGTCAAGTCACCAAGAGAAAAGAAAAAGAAAATTTATTTTGGTTTGAAACCTAATAGAAGGCATTTTCTGTGATAAACTATCGTCGCTGCTCTGCATGATTGCTCACACTACCAGACCTAGAACAACCATTTGACATTGGGGCAGATGCCTATGGCTATGCTATTGGTCCAGTTCTTACTTAGCAGGGGCATCTAGTGGCTTACCACAATGAGACAGTTCTAGACATGGTCTTGAATTATCCCACATATGACAAAGAAATGTATTCAATTGTGTAAGCCTGCCATCAATGGAAGCATTACATTCTAGGGAAGGAAACAGTCATCCAGAGAGACCAACGACCCCTATAGTTCATGCCGAAATGAGGAATATTAGAGAACGATCTCTATCAAAAATGGTCCACATACGTGAAACAATTTCATTTGAATATCAAGTACAAGAAGGGTAGCACAAATAATGTTGTAGATTGTATCAACCAACCATCAGCCATTGCATTCATCACTATGCTTGAATGTTGTGGGCACGAGTCTTCATGGATGCCACATATTTACAAGAGTGATCCATAATTTGACAACACATTCCAAACTGTCTTAGAAGGTAAGAAAGTTCCAAATTTTCACCTCCAGGATGCACTATTATGCCACGGGGGACACATCTGTGTTTCTTCAAGCGAGTGTGCCAAGATAATTTTGGAGGCGCACTGCAGTTAGGTCATTAGACATTTCAGAGTAGGGAAAACAGTGGCAGTATTAAAGAATAATTTTAATTGGCCAAACCTTCATCAAGATGTTGGGAAGTACATTAGCTATTGTAGTGCCTCGACCATTTCCAAGCCAACCATTAATAAGTAAGGCCTACATACTCCTCTACCTACTCCTAGTTGACCTTGGAAATCCATCTCCATAGATTACATGTCGGGCCTCCCTTCACCTAAGCATGACAACCTCTGCGTTTTTGTGGTCATCGAAAGATTCTCTAAGATGGCCATTATGGTGACCTACAAGAAGAGTACCACAACAAAGGACACTACTAAGCTCTTGTTTCAGAAAGTGTGGGTACAGCTTGGGATCCCACATTCCATTTTCTCATATTGGGACAACCAATTCCTAAGTTCATTTTGGTGAAGTCTCTGGTCAATGTTGGATGCCGAACTTACTGCGTCCACCGCTTTCCACCCCCAAACTAATGGCCAAATAAAGGCCACCAAGAGGATGATCATACACATTATGTGCATGTATAACTCAAATAATCCACTCACATGGCATGAGATCCCCCCCTATGTACAGAAAAGATACCACATAGTTCTCCATAGCTCAACAAGCCACAACCCCTTTCAGGTATAGCAATGATTTCAACCATTATGTCCCATTGAGGTGGCCATACCATTTGTAGCTACTTAGACAGATTCAACTCATGTCCATCTGAAGCCGACAGGGCTAGCAAATTCATTGAGCCCACTCAATGAATCCACCAACAAGTCCATGATATATTGGATAGACCCAATACTCAGTACAAGTAGCACCATGATCAACATTAGGTGTCGCACAAGTTCTGTGTGGGCGACAAAGTTTTACTACATTTGCAGAAAGAGCACCTTGTTGATCGCTACAGTAAGATTTTCCCACTTTGATATGGGCTATATACCATCACTAAGGTCGTAGGGGACAATTCCTTCTAGTACAACATTCCACCATTCCTTGGTCTACCCCCAGTGTTCAATATAGATCGACTTTGGTCATACCTCCCATCATTGTTGGGCAAACATTTCAGAACAACTCCTGCCAACAATGCTAAACCATGACTACATTGAATGACCACAACTAATGAGATCATGCCCACACAGATCAAGAACACTTGGCAACAAATGATCCAGCTACATCAAGTTGTCAAGATACGCCCACTCCTTCACCACAGCAAGTCGATTATCACGGACCATGTTCCACAGGAATTTTCTCACCTCATGGATGCTTTGCACACAATGGGAACCAATGCTTCTAAAGGAGCGAGGACTGATCCAAGTGGATATTGGTGGCCACCCATCTATTCCACCTAGACCTCCATTTAGTTTCATCCATTTCCTTGTTTATTGTATAATTTACTATTTTTAGTAGCTTTTCAGGTCATGAATTTCGGAGCAATTTTGATCCCTAAACGATGTTTTTTCTTAGGTCTGCAGTGGGCTCATAGCCACACGGAGGGCCAGAATAACGGGCCTGCTTCTAATCTTGTAGTACATGGAGAGATCTTTCCAACAAGGTATCATACGCAACAAACAAAGATAATATGGCCAAATTACTACACGAGAAAGTTGGCTACCCAGCTAACCCCAACGAGGCCCACAAACTGTTCATCTTCCATCTGCTCAAGTCACAATTTTTTTTTTAGGTTTTTCTCTTATTTTTAAATAGTAAATAGGCCCTTAAGGTTCATTGTAACACAGTTCAGAGGCATGTAGCCACCACATCTCTTCTAAGAGATAAGCTACCATCACCGAAGCTAGTTTATTTTCATTTTGTTTGTAAGCATATTTTAGTATTTGATATTAATAAAATGAAGTTTTATTTCTGTTGCATCTTTGTATTGATGGTTATATATGTAATTTGTTGTGTTCTTGTTTAAGTTCCAATCAATAAAATTAATAAATAAACATATATACTCCAAAGTTTAAAATAAATATTATTTACATAATTAATAGATATTGTAGTTCAATTGATGGGGAATGTACATTGATTTGAATTAATCTATTTCACAACTGTTGTTCTTTATAATGAAATGCAATTTAAATATATTAAAATAGTAAATAAAAAATGAATTGCATTACCACATCTAAAAAATAGTAGAGGGAAGAAAACATTTATTTTTCAAAGAATAGTAAAACAATTGGCGTTGTTATTCTCTTGAATAAATAACCAAACATTTTACACAATACCATGTTTGAAAATGTGTTAAAACACATATTTTGAATCTTTGAATGCTAAAGCATGATATCCCTAGGTTTTGGTTGTATATCAATAATAGAATAACTATCTAGACTAGGTAGGAAAACATTTCCACTTTCAATAATATCATTGCAATATTCAAGCAATGGAAGATCAAATTTCAAGTTCTCTAAAATGGATAGATCATTAATAAGTGTTGGGGTAGAATATATAGTAAAAAATTCATACAATCCCAATGAGAGTTTTATGTAACTATGCATAAGCACCTTTCGATGAATTGTGTGCAATAGAAGGTAGCCAAGACATCTTTAATTACTATCTATAGAATGTTCATAAATAATAGCTAAGTGAACCATTAGTCATTTTGAAGATAGTGAAATATTTTTCCATCACATAGTTGGTCAAATAAAAAATTGTTAGCATTCTCGATTGGATATGCTAAGGGGGAACCATTATTATTGAGACAAATAATTTGACTCTTGTATAATTCTAATAACATACATCATAAGTTGCTGATACAAACAAATGAAAAAACCCATAATTTTTCTTACACATCCAACAAGTGGATCGTCTAGCCATATGTAGGGTAATCTTCATAATCTTTGTCCTAGTACAAGTTACTCATAAAATTTTCCTTTATAGAAAATGACCTCCTTGAGGGGAGTTACACCACCATAAGGAAGCTCTCTCCTCCTCAACTCTGTACCAATGTTACTAAAAGTGAAAAAATTTGATTCCACTTCCTCCTAAAAATGTTTCAATGAAACCCATTCATATTTTTACGAGGTTACTTTCACTAATATAGAAATGAATCCCACTCTCTAATGCAAATAGACCCAAGATCTCTAAATTTCTTTGTAAAAAAATGCATTATAAAATATTCTCTTGAATCGGAAAAGGTTGTAGGGAGACAAAACAAAATCAAAGATCAATTATGCATTCAATTGTGCATCCTCAACCAGTGAAGGGAACATAAAAATAAGATAGGTATCCTTTATCATTAAGGTAGGATCCATTAAAGCGTCATTGTTTAGTTAAGCACAATATAATTAAAACTACAATTTCTTGGAGAGAACAAGGTTTACAATGAGACAAAAAAGGGCTCTACAAAATAACATTTTAATGTTTACAAATTGTTCCCAATCTTGTAAGCACTCACAATGAGAGCCAAAAAAATATTATGTCAACAATGGCAAATGGTTAAGACTTCCAAATTCCTTCTTTCATGAAACAAATAAAATAGAATTCATAAAATTGAAACAAAAATAGACCATTATACAAGGAAGATGAAAGGCACTAAACTATATTGTTGTATGTTAACACTCTGAGTGATATTAACTATATTAAATGAGATTACATTATATTCAAAATATCAAATATAATAAAATATATCTAATTTATCAACTATATAAACATTATACTAAATTATGTTAAATTACATTAAAATTAAAAAAAAAAAAACAAACTATAAACTTTATTAA
>APFE030265618.1:64252-121876 GCA_000404065.3 Pinus taeda | reverse complement strand
ATAAAATGTTTAAGAACTGACAATGGTGGTGAGTTTTCTTCCAAGGAGTTTGACAGCTATTGCAAGGATGCAGGGATCGAGAGACATAAGACCACGGTTTATACTCCTCAGCAGAATGGAGTTGCTGAACACATGAACAGGACTCTTCTAAAGAGAGCAAGGTGTATGCTGAGTAATGTCAAGTTGCCGAAGGAGTTGTGGACGGAAGCAGTGGCAACTGCTTGTTATGTGATAAACCGATCTCCATCAACGGCAATAGACTGCAAGGTTCCGCAAGAGGTATGGACAGGACACCCTTGTGACTATTCTAAACTCAGAGTGTTTGGTTGTGATGCATATGCTCTAGTGCCTAAACATCAGCGAACTAAATTAGATCCGAAGTCTAAAAGGTATGTCTTTGTTGGGTATGGTGATGGAACAAAGGGATTTAGATTGTGGGATCCTACTACCCGCAAAATCATCATCAACAGAGATGTAAGGTTTAATGAATCCTCTCTTGTACAGTTAGATGTAGATAGAAGATTGAAACAGGATGATGTATCTGATTTCCAGCATATTTAGTTTGACAGCATTTCTAATGATAGTCATAATGACCATAGTTCAGATTCTAGTCATGAACAGGTTTCAGAATCAAATTATGAACAGGGTTCAGATGGAGGACATGAACAGGTCTCAGATGGCGATCATGAAGAAATTCCTACAGTTGATAGACAACCCATTGTGGAAGCACCAGAAACATTCTTAAGGAGATCTACAAGGATCAAATGCCGTCTGAGAAGGTATGATGATTCAGTTGCTTTGATCACTAATGATGATGAACCTTTGTGTTATCAGGAAGTTGTAGAAGGTTCAAATAGTGACAAATGGAAAGCAGCCATGAAGGAAGAAGTGATGGCCTTGAGTAAGAATGGCACGTGGGATCTGGTGGAGCTTCCGAAAGGCAGGAAAACTGTGGGATGCAAGTGGGTGTTCAAGTTGAAATGGGGTGTGAATGATATGGAAGACAGGTACAAAGCTCGGTTGGTTGCAAAAGGTTTTTCTCAGAAAGCTGGCATAGACTTTCATGAGATTTTTTCACCAGTGGTTAAAATTGTTTCAATTAGAATTGTGTTAGCATTAGTGGCTTTGTTTGATTTGGAGTTGCAGCAGTTAGATGTTAAGACTGCATTTCTACATGGTGATTTAAATGAGGAAATATATATGGAACAACCGGAAGGGTTTGTTCAGCGTCACAATGCGAAATTTGTCTGCAGGCTCAAGAAGTCATTATATGGCCTGAAGCAGTCGCCTCGGCAGTGGTATAAGAAGTTTGATTCTTTCATGTTGAATCAGAAATATGTTAGAAGTGAATATGATCATTGTGTTTATTTCAAACAATTGAATAATGGCATGTTCATTATCTTAGTGTTATATGTTGATGATATGCTTTTAGCAAGCAAAAGCATTGAAGAAATCAATAGGTTGAAGACTCAGATGGCAAGGACGTTTGATATGAAAGATCTAGGAGCCGCAAGACTGATTTTGGGCATGGAGATTTTCAGAGACAGGTGCAATGGTAAGCTGTGGCTATCACAACAGAAGTATGTTGAGAAAATACTTTTGAGGTTTGGTATGAACAATGTGAAGCCTGTGTCGATCCCTTTAGCTTCCCATTTTAAGCTTTCTTCGAGTTTATGTCCTAATACAGATGAAGAAAAGGATTATATGTCTCGAATTCCTTATGCAAATGTAGTAGGATGTTTGATGTATGCGATGGTATGTACGCGACCAGATATTTCTCATGCAGTTGGGGTTGTCAGCAGGTACATGGCAAATCCGGGTAAAGAACACTGGTCAGCAGTGAAATGGGTGCTTCGGTACTTGAGAGGCACAAGTAGTTATTGTATTTCTTACAATAAGAGTAGTGAATATGTTTGCGGATATGTTGATTCGGATTTTGCAGGTGATTTGGATAAGAGAAGATCAACTTCAGGGTACGTCTTTACTCTTGCAGGTGGAGTTATCAGCTGGATGTCAAAGCTACAGAACATTGTTGCTTTGTCCACTACTGAAGCAGAATACATTGCTGCTTCTCATGCTTGCAAAGAGGCGGTTTGGTTGAAAGGGTTTGCTTGGTGAGTTTGGTAGGTTACAGGATAACATCAGGTTACTTTGTGACAGTCAAAGTGCAATACATTTGGCTAAAAATCCGGCCTATCATAGTAAGTCAAAGCATATTCCAATCAAATATCATTTTGTAAGACAGGTTATCACTGAAAGGGGAGTCTCTCTCGAAAAGGTGCATACAAAGGAGAACTGTGCAGACATGTTCACGAAACCAGTTTTGTTGGAGAAGCTACGCTGGTGTTTGGCTTCTCTTGGCTTGCAGAAAAGATAAAATAATAATAACAGGGCATCAGGGGAATTGTTGTCAAGGTGGAGATTGTTGAGATTTTCTGTTTGAACTAAAATAGGCAGAAATCTCTGAAGGATGACAACAATAGGGATTCAGTTCCTAGATTAGCTCCAGGTTGTTGGGAGGGAGTTAATGCCTCCTATATTTGATGTGAGGGAGTTATGAGGTTGTTAGATTCTCTATTCTATATAATAGGAAACCATTCGGATGGTTTGCTAAGAGTGTGTGAGGATTTCTTGATGTAATCTCCAAATTTTGATTAATATATTCCTGATGCCTATGTTTGGTGGACGTAGCCTAGATTGGTTGGGTGAACCACGTTAATACTATGTTATGTGCTTGCTTCTGCTGTGTGTTTAATTTATTTGCTGTGCACCTGATCCAACATTTGATTTGCTATCGTAATGTTTTTTTCTCTGCCAAATAAGTCTTTTACCCATCTACCATTTCCACGGATAGTGTTAACTGTATTGTTTTGGAGAATTTTTCCATTCTTTGGAGTGATTTTAGTTGCTTCGAAGCCCTTAGATTTGTAAATTACACATCTTTGGGAAATATTAGTTTCTAAGTCACCCTTTTCTTACTTAAAGAATGTAGGTGTAGAACCTTGAATTAAATCAAATGTATAATAATCAATTTTTATAAATGATGTACAATGTGTACATATTAATACATATGCCAAATAATTGAATTAGTTCTTTGGAGTTCTTGGACTCCAATTACTACCCAAACTGATCCAAGGTGATTATCTATATAACATTCCCCCCTTAATCATAAGGGATATACCAAAGTCCAAGAACAAGAGATCAAAATGAAAAAATGCATCTTAACAAGGAGCTCAATGTCCATGAGAAAATGGTTTTTAAGGATTACCACAAACCAATATGGGATAACTCAAGGTCTCAACCAACACCAACTCTAGAACCTTCATAGTAGTTCTCACAACAACCAAAGATGTAGTTTTAAGTTGATCACAAACTATAGAACTATCACAGCAGTTCTTCAAACAATTCCAAACATGGAAGTGTTCAATCAAATTGATCAACTAAACTCTTGCTCACGCTTGCTTGAAATCTCCAAATAGAACATGTAGCAGAGAATCAACTATTTCCCCCTTATTGAATACAAGGTGAGAAGTACTCTTCGTCACTGTAAGGCTTGTCATCACTCTAGAACATATTCTTCAATATGCCTTGTAAATCTTCTTGGTTGTTTTGGTCCAATCCCAAGAAGGAATCCATTTGAAATTTAAATTTATGTTCTCTCTTGCAGAAGACTTCTTTGTGGAACATCTATTTGTATGATGATTTCGCTTTGTGAAATGCCCACACGTGTGAAAATCAAAAAACTGATCTTTCATATGTCCAACTATGTTACATTTTTGGCATCTATCAACTTGTTGTTGAGCAACACCTTCAACACTTTGAAATTGTATCAGTTTAGAAAAATATGATATGCGAAAAGATACATCGAGAATATCCTCTTTGTAACCCAAACCAGAATGTCCAAAATGTTTATTGTGTCTAATCTCTTCCCATGTGCTTACGAAAGTTTTAGAAAGATAAGGCTCCTCATAAGAACTTTGAGTTGCATTTCCTTTTGAAACCACTAAATTACTCTGATTATTTTTTGAGTGATGATCGATCTCAAACACACTATTATTTTGAAGAAGAACACATTCAGAATTCTTCTTTTGCAGTTCTTCTTTATGAAAAGTGAATTCTAACTCCAAAAATTCAATTTTGTTTTTCGCATTTCAAAAACATATTTGGATGTCAAAGAGCATGTCCTTGCTGAATTCGCCACCATTACGAACATTGGATGACATTAAACTGCATAATAACTGCAAAAAACATCAACTTGGCCATTTTTTAGAGCAATCAACTATGAAAAATGGGTGTGAGCTACCACCAAAATGGCACCCAATGCAAAAAAACTTACGATGATTTCACTCGGTGTCATGTTCAACAAAAAATGCACCCATTTACAACATAATTTCAACATTTTTTTTTATCACATTGCTACAAACAAAATATGATCTTCGTGTGACAACTTCGAGAAAATTGTCTTTCAAAATTGTCTCTACAAAGATTTGAACTTGAGACCTTCAATAGATCAAACAACTATATAAACTTTGCTAACCACAATGTCATTTTCCCTTCTTGATTTTATATTCATAATTTTTTTTATTTAAACTTCAACAAAAACAAAATGAAAAATTGATGTCATTCCCAAGAAGCTCATTTTCTCCACTTTCCACCAATCAAAATTATTCCATTTAATGAAAATAAGAGAAGTAAGGAGCAAGCCTTACCACTTATTTTTATCTTGGTTCCTTTTACACAAAGGTTTTCCTTTTTTTTACTTCACATAAAAATTACTTTTTATCTTGGATCCTTTTACGTATTTCTTTGTTGACTTTAATCCTTTTGATAGTGAATTTTATATGTGAACATTATGGTGGCATCCTGATTGTTACTTCTTACTCCTCAGTATTTTTTATTCATTTCTCAATTTAAAGAAAACTTTCACAACTTTCTCAAAAATTAGTGTTCACATTAGAAATTATTATTTAAATAATTTTCAAATTTCACCACAATTTAATGTGAATGCCATTTCTTCCATGCTTACTGACTTCTTCTACGTTATACATCTCTATGTTGCAAGCTTCACATAGTCATTCTCATATGCCCCTTCACACTTGGCTGCAATCTACATCCAACCAATATATAAACTAACAAAATCTCTTTTCTAAATCCACTACAACCATAAAATTTACTACTCTTTAATTAAAAATTTAATTCAAACCACTAAAAAATATATATCTTCTTTTTTAAGTATCCTTTAGAAATCCTTGAGTAAAAAACTTTGTATCCTTCAAAAATTTTAGTAAAAAGTCTCGTTTGTAGTAATATAAATATTATCCTTCAGAAATTTTACTTACTCTCATTAAACTCACGTTTACTTATTTGGCATTCAACTATCCTCACAACCTTCATGCTCCACATCTCCTTTACGCCATAGACTTCAAATACATGGTGTTTAGAAACAACTTTATTTGACATTCAACTATCCTCACAACCTTCATGCTCCGCATCTCCTTTATGCCATATACTTCAGATACATGGAGATTAGAAACAACTCAACAATGGCCATTATAATGTTAAAATTAACCTCTCAAGTCTGAGATTCGTTCTATTTGATAGAGAAAATTAACCATGCTCTCATTCAACAAAGCATCTCACCCGCTCTCATACCACTATAGAACACATGAGACTCAAAACCAAATCAAATATATATTAAGCTATATCTATAAATCATGCACAATGTGTACATATAAATACATACAGGAAATAGTTGAATTAGTTCCAGATAGTTCTTGGACTCCAATAACTACCCAAACTGACCCAAGGTTAATCCCGAGAATTAACTATCTAACAATATTTTCCTTTCAATAGAACCATTATATGTTTTTAGTCTCGGAGTGGGAATGTTAAAATATCAATAGATTTGTAAAAAGGTTTGATTTCGTTAGAGGTGAACATATTAATAGATTTTTAAAAATGTTGGATTTCGTTAGAGCTGAAGAACTATGATAAACTCAAACAGGTTGCGTAACTTGGTTTTGGTTGCAAAAATTACCAATCGACAAACGAAAAAATATTCAACGGAAAACAAGCTAACTGTGTTTGTTAATTTCTTTGAAAATATTTCTTGGATACTATGCTAATTTCTTGAAAAGATTGTAGGGTTCTTCTGCTTAAAAGTATAAGTTAATTGTGTTAGTCTCTTCGAAAATATTGTATGGTTATTGCACATAAAAAGATATGTTAATCCTATTAACTCATTTGAAAGGTTTACATGGTTTGTTTGTGTACCGGGATAAGTTAAGAAGAGGTTTTTTAATTGAATGCATGTTATTTATTCACGTGTGAGCTATTATAAATATGGCTCACATTCGAGAAACACACATAAAAAGTCATGGTTCTTCAATTCACGCAGTGTCATGTAGATTGCAAGTTACTATTATATAGTTAAAATTGGTTTTGTACTTCGAATCAAGAAAGTGGTTTGGTACTTGGAATAAGGATGAATAGGTAAGTTAGGTATCATATTTTTGTTGAAAAAAGATGAGATATAAGTTAATTGTGCATAAAAGGATATTGTGCATAAAAGGATAACTTAACTATGAATATTTCTCGAATAGAGAAGGTTTTCTAATTCCATGGGTGTTTTGTTTTATATAAACGGGGTTTGCTTTCAATGTATACACATAAAAAGTGATGGTTTTACAATTGCATGTTACTATTATATAGTTAAAAATGGTTTCATAGTGGGAATAAGGAATAATAGAAGAACTTTTATAATTGTATGTATTTAATTAATGCATATGAATAGACACTTCATATTCTTTATGAATTTTATTTAATGCATTTGTGATGTGGATGAGAAAACATCATTTTACAATTATATCCATGTATTTAAAGTATGCAAAACATGAATAAGAAGGTGTTATTATATAAGTTTAAGCATTTATTTAATGCACTATAAATATATGTGGTTTTCAAATTGTACAAATTTTAAATATGAAACATTAGACATGCCTCTATAAGCAGTGCATTTGTATAATTCATTGGAATGAAAATAACCAAATTTTAGTTGTATTTTCTATTATTAACCACTATTATTACATTGGTTTAAAAAAATGGTTTTGTATTAAGGGAATACGTAGATTATTAGACATGGTGTAGTAACAAAACTAATAACTAGAAAACGAATACTCTCGTCAAGAAAAATTGTTCCCATAGTTTTACTTTCTTATTAAAAAGATCATTTTCATTAAAGGAATCAAAAGTTTTGTTTTTCATATACTAATTAAGGTGCTTCATGTGTTCAACAATTATGGATTTTTACTTGAGGACATATGAAAAAGTAAATGAGAAGAGATGAATTTTACTTTCATTTATGAATGTTCACGGAAATGGCACATATTATTAGCTATTATGACATAGAAATGATAAATGGTATAGCTTGAATATTTGGGTTTTGATAAATTCATATTTTACATAATTACGATGATGATAGTAGTTGCAATAAAGAATAGTGAGGTATGTGAATAATGGATTGATATTTTATAATCTATTCATTTTCCAACAACCAAAAGATGGACTATAATTAATACTACTGTAAGTGTCTAGGTAAATATGAATAAGTATTGTTACATGTAGAGTGTAATATCATCAAATGTAGTTTACAAGGGGTAACCTACAACAGAAAACAACCATGCAAATAGGAGATTGTACATGAAGAAATGTGGGGTAAAGCCTTTGGGAAACATTACATCATTTGAACGTATTGACCTCTAGTTAATATTCTCAAATTAAACAATATGATTCTATCTAAAATTTAAACAATGGGAAAGGGATGTACTCTCTTGTTTCCATTGAGTGAGAGATGAACTACCTCACTAAACATTTCATAAAATATATGTTTGTTGGTTTTTCCCTTGTGGTTTCCAGTGTATATCATATCCATTTATATGGTTATTTTTATGTGATCTTTATGATATTGCTACCTTTCATGATGTTGAAACTTACATCATGTTATTAGCAAGTATAGTTAAATAAACAATGTTAATGATGCAAAGTTGCAACCCAAAACATTATGATAACAAGTTGCATTAATGATTATTCCTTTTCACACATAGATATTCCATTTCTATAATAAATTCACTTGATGTAGTGAGTATATCAATAATGATTAGTTAAGTATGTGATAAGTTATTCCTGGGATTATATATGTATAAAAATGGTAAAAACATATAACACTGTGTATTTTGTATGAGGTATATTGAGGGATGTTACAAGTGGTATCAAATCTAGGTGGCAACACTACCCCCTTTGGAATTCTTTGGTATTATTTAAGAATGAGAAGGAGTAGAGGTATCATGCTATTGTATATAAAGATCAGGTGTGACACTAATGAAATTACATGGAAATGTATGCAATATACTACATTTAGTATTATATTCATTATTGTGTTAATTAGTGAATTTAAGAATGAGTGTTAATGATTCCTTTAAACGATAATATAGTTCTTATGAAATTTGAAGTAATGTGGATAAAACTATTGTTAGAAATTCTATTGCATTAATTATGGACAATTCATAACACTCACATAGTAAATAGTGATAGTGTGGACTAAATACCAGCACTGTATGAAACTTTTTATGATGATGTTTAATAGTATATTAAAATAAAAAAAATTGGAGTTGCAATACATTACTTATACATTTAAGGAAAAAATTAATGTATGCATCATTTTACCACTAATTAGAACAATGTGATAGCTAAAGAATGTACAAAGGCAAGGGTTTTCCTTGATGTTGGTCATAGCATGCTACAATTTTAAAACACACAAAAGAATCTTGGTAAATGTTGATAATAAAAAATGAGTCAAGTGGTAGGTATTATTGAGTAAAAGGGTGCTTAGTATAAGCTTAATGGCCAATGGTTCATTACCTTGAATGTGGATTTATTTTATGATAATATGGTGCCATTGTTGACTTAGTAAATTACATTATTCTCATGCGAATTAGCATCACATGATATCATATGTATGTTAAAAAAATTAATGAAAACATTCTTGGTTAATGCAATGTTAAAAATTATATGTGATTTATCATTAAATTATTAAACTTATATGTCAAGTTATTGCAATAGCCTGATTGGAATATGCATCGTTCAAACATGTTTGAGATTATTATTAAAATCAAAGACAATGATAGTGGTGGTTCATTCTCATATTATGTGTTTCGTGAGTGAAATAAACTATTTGCATTTGATTATGTTATTATCTTCTAAATTGTTTCCATATTTGTTATATGATACTCAATTACTAATGGTGAACTAGTATTCTTGTATGAGTAAAGATTTGTATAAGATTTTATCCATATTAAGATAATATGCAAGAAACTATGATCACTGTGTAATTTGATATTTGGTAATAATCCATACACATTACTATAAGTTATTGCATATTACAAAGAACTTAGATCACCATATTAATATTGTCATTAAAAGTGACCGATACATAGAAATGAATTGTTATGTCAACTATAAGAAAAATAAGGAAAAGGGTTGTGGCATTTCATATGAACTTGCATAAATGATGTGATAAGAGCAACACATATTATTTGATAGTTTAATAATGTTTTTTCCAATGATGAGATGATATGAAAAAGATTATGTATGATAAAACTAGTAGCACCTAGGTGTTACTGATTACATTTTCTGCAATCCTAAGGCATTACAATGTAATTGTCCAAGTGGATGTTTCAATGATAGCGCTAGTACGTTTCAATAATGTTGCATAATTAATTATGGTGGACACTTGTGTTGGAAAATGGAATATATCCCCAAAATTTATGTTATGAAAAAAATCTCCGTGGAGTCTTTGCTTTAATTCCCTCATATGTACTATCTCGAAGATGCCCCTTATTTTCTATACTTACTCCTAATGCATGGAAATTGTTTATGTTAGTGAAAAATTGACAGGACCAATGCCTTCTCACTTTGTTAAAGTATTTAAAAACATTCATCCATGCGAAAATTGAAACCTACCTTTAGTATATTTGTGTTGGGAACAAGATCCCCCAAGGATAGTTTTGGGGCTAAACGCCCATGTTTTGGGTCAAATTTTGTAATAAAATTGTAAAGTCTTTGAATTTTGTGGTTACGGAGTTCGAAGGTGTCATGAGTCATAAAGGGTTTCCGCCATTAATTTTATAAAGTAAAGTTGGGTGTAAAAGATCTATCCATGGTTTTTGGACCACGGGAATGTATAAGAAGAGCTAAGTAACTAAGCACTATGTAGTGGAGATAAGTCTTATAGCGTCATAGCTCTGAAGTAAGAGGTCTAAGTTTTGAGTCGTAGCATAGGTAGAGGCTCTACAATTGAATGTGTGAGGCCTATGGTGGAAGTTCGCAGCTGAGTGTGCGGACCCCTGCAGCTGTGTGCAAAGGGCAGATAGAGTTTGTAATCACTTGAAGATATCAATAAAGAGAAAAATTTTGCAAATTTTGTGTGCTTTTTCCGATTAATGCATCTTGTGATGTTGTGTATGAATTTCATTTATAATTCTTATGTGATGCACGAATGTATGTAATTACCTTGGATAACTGAAGACAAATAAGGATATCTATTTATACGGTGCTAATGGTGATTATCTAATAAGATAAGTAAGATCCTTAACATAAATTGACAATCTGTGTAATAAGCTACCTTAGCAGCATGGAAGTATCTGAAATGAATGTTAGGGGAAGCGTGAAACATCTGAAATGAAGGTTAGGGCTACCCGAAGATAAGTCATACACTTTCACGGAGGTATCAAAGGGAGGAATAAGGGACTAGGATGATAGAGCACTAGAACTTAACGACCTATGCAGAAGCAGGAATAAAAGGAAGAAACCACCATCACAACCATCTCAGGGTGTGGGAACTTGGTTCCAGCATCCCCCCATACTGCTTCGGGTTAGACTTCAGTCCACGCTCCATGGGCTAATGCCGAAAGGGCCAGTAGTGCATGTATCTTTTTGGTTAACTAACGTTGAACTTGGGTCATGCCCCATTAAGCCAACAAATGGTTCTATTGGCATGACTGGAATCTGCATAAGAGATGTGTGATGTCGTATCACTAGAATCCAACTAAGTGAGAGATGGAATACTAGTTGTATAGAAAGATCCACCAATTCTTAGCACAGGAGAACAGAAGTCCATGACTTACAAAGGAACAATGGCTGGACAGGTACCTATATACAGAAATACACAAGATTTTTTTTCTGTTCCTTTCTGGTTGAGCTATACGAGTGGATCGCAAAGCTAGTAGATAACCAAGGAAGGTGGAAACTTGATGGTCCTATTGTTTTGACCCTGGAGCTAGTGCAAAGATTGGAAGCATCTCAGGATAAGATCGCATGCACTCTCGATCATTGGCTTGATTGTGTCATAGGAGGATTTGTAAATGAATTTGCGGTCAACACCTCAGTCAGCTATAGCGAGGTAGAGTGATGCTTTTTCAAAGGTCCACGAGCTAAGTACGTGAAATATTTGAATACCTAGATTAAAATGTTATTGTGTGAAAAACGGGCTATGCAGTTACCTTGACGTTTGGAGCTACGCAAAGCGGAAAACTTACAGGAATGAAGGAAGAAGGGTCTTGAATATAGTCCATTGATTTCGCCTCTACGAGGTGATGAAGAGGGAATAACGCAGGTTTCTCTGCAAAGTGCTATTCAATTAATAAGACAAGGCTTCTTGTGACTGCCACCTCCATCCACACCACTACCAACTTCAACCTCCAACGTAGTTCTGTATGGAAAATTCAATGAAGTTACTTGTGTTCAAAGGCTTGGGAAATGAGGAGCTAGACTAGTTTTGGTTCATCGTAAAAGTTGTATGGGAAGCTCAGGGCGATATAGATGATCACATGAAGAAGGAAACATTGGTTAGTGCTCTACAGGATCGCGTGCTGACATTGTACATTAAGTATTCTAATGATAACCCAAATGCTGGAGTGGTAGACATACAGACCGTGTTCAACAAAGAATTCAGTAGGACTAAATCTAAGGCACAGTTGATTGTGGGGTTTAAGGAAATCACGATGTAATGAGGCGAAACCCCTTGTGAACTATATCAAAGGTTGAAGTGTAAAATTCGTGAAGCTAATTTGAACATAATAGACAGACAACACCGCAAATGGTTCATGGCTTCACTCCTACCACACCTAAGGGTTGCGCTGTCACAATAGAAGATAACAACTCAGGAAGAGTCCTTGGAGATTGTAGTGAGACTGCATGAAACACCGATATAAGAACCAAATTTTCGTTTTCAACAAATCCATGTGCAGTTGAAAAATATTCGCCTTGAGATGAAAAGTTTGAAACAGGACAGAACAATTCAACCAAAAGTGCACGAAGAGGTATGGTTTCTAAAATGCAAGGGTTAGGGGCACGAAAAAGACCATTGCTCAATATTTGCAAACTATATTACAGGAGGAGGAGCAGTGCCTTTGAGGCAGGAAGCTCAGGCAGACTAAGCGCATGGCCTGCATTGTGGTGCACTATATGTCAGGTAGTAGGAAAACATGCCATGGATAACCATCATTTGTTGCAGAAATTTGTATAGACATTGTAGCAACTATTTTGCAACTTCAATAGGTCGGTAGGACATGATGAGCATAATTACAGAAGCTGTGAATTGATGATGGATAGAACTCTTGCCTATAGGGTATAGTTAGAAATGTGGCTCCTTGACTAGAACACAGTGATTGCGCGGACAAGTTTTCAAGGGCACGGACGAGGCCAAGGCGTAGGAGGACCTAGCAGAGGTTGGGGACTACTAATCTGCTACAATTGTGGAGGACAAGGACACTATGCCCGTGATTGGACTAACCCAACACATCCATTGTGCAAGTATTGCACCCTAGTTGATTATGAAACGGAAGATTGTGCTATGCTGATAGCAAGGATATGTGACAAAGGGGCACTACCACCTCAGCCAACTCAGGCCTGAGCAATGCAAAGAGGATCTGAACGTAAATGTAGTGCTCCGAAGTTGAATCACAACAAGAGATGATAAGGGGAAACAATCTGAGGACAACACATGGGTTCTTAAAGATTTGATGAAGGAGACTGAGTTCGATTTGGAGCGTGCACATGAAACATTCATGGAGGTAAAGAAGAGCTTCGTTGACGCTTCCACCTTAGGAAGCAAAGATAAGCCTAATGAGGAGATGGACCCTTCTATGCTTACAACCTTCCTCGAGGCCTACATGAAGTTATTGCGTGATAGTAAGGCTATGAAGGGGCTATATGAGCTTATAAACATATGCGCTCGAAACACTCTAGGTGAGCCACACATAGTACGAAAGATAGGTAAGCATAAAAAAAAGATGGAATGGGAGATGATACTGACTGCGTAGATAGGAGAGTGTGAGATGGATTAGGTTATCCTGGACCTAGGGTCAGACATGAGCATCCTACTAAAACAAACTTGGGAACAGATGGGGAGACCCGCATTGCAATGGCCTCCGATTTAGCTAAGGATGGTGAATCAGCAAAAGATCATCCCCATGGGGTGGCCATAAGGGTTGACTATAGATATTGAAGGTGCAAGTGCACTGACTAACTTTGAAGTAATAGAAATTGTGGATGATAACAACCACTACTGTTTGCTCCTTGGCATTAATGGGTTACTGGTATGAACGGGGTAATCAACCTAAAGAAATGAAATATGATATTTGAGAAGAAATCGCTCGGCGTAATAGCACCCCTAGATCCTATTGAAGGATCGCGCTATATTGAACCAGTCCGCGATTATGAGAATGATGACGATCTGGACTATATCTATAAGATAACAACGTGAGACCAAGGCTATGTGAATCCAACAATGGATGGACAAATTACATGGGATCATGAGAGTTCGTGTACCTCGAACGCTGATGAAGAAATAGAGTGCTGGAAGAATCTGTTACAGGAAGTAACTACACTGAGCTATAACATGATGACCCAATCACTGCGTTGTGTGCCGTCAGAGGTAAGAAATCTACCCATGATGACGTAGATATATTTTTGGATGTATTTGAAAGGGAAGTACCAGAAAAGCGGCATTTCCAGACGTTGGACTGAGCACTGCGTGCTACGCCCACAAGATGGTGGGGTATGCACAAGGGAAGTTTTGATGATTGGTGCCAATGTAGCAAGATGATGAGAACATGCTTTGGGAGGCTGAAAGTGTGAATAATAGACAAATATGATGGGTAGCATGATCCACGTGTGCACTTGACCAAATGGGCTCAGGCTTATCGAGAGAAGCCCCAACCTGAATGGGTGCACTTGTTCTGTCACACCCTGGATGTTGTCTCGATGAACTAGTACATAGAAACAGAGCTCCGCCATGGTACAGGTGAATAGGATATTCTACATGAAAGATTCATAATGACATTCATCTTTGAAGATGTGTTTGACTATGTTGACGAGGCACTACAAGAGGTAAAAGTTGAAATCTTTAGGATACTACAGGATTATTTGGACCTAATTCAGCCTAAGTGGGCTACTCAATTAAGTCATGCGGTAGAATGCTATAACGTAACCACTGAAGAAGAGGATGAGGATTTGCCAAAGATTAACATCCCTGAAACAGAAGGTCACCACGAGGTTGAAGGACTGCAGGTTGAGAATCCTGATATAACTACGCCGCTGAAACGAAACATGTAAACATTGGTATTGAGGCAAATCCAAAATTCATGAAGGATGGAGATTACTGGGATGATGTGATGGTGGATAAGGTTGTTGAATTCCTCCACGACTACCAAGATTTATTCCCTACCAAATTTATGGACCTAAAGGGGATAATCAGTGACCTAGGTGTTATGAAGATCACGTTGAAGCCCAATGTGAAGCCGATTAAGCAAACACCTAACCATCTCAATCCAATGTATAAGGAGAAGGTCTGCTTAGAGCTAAACAAGATGCTCGTGGTAGGCATCATTGAGCCTGTGCAAGAATCTCACTAGTAAGCCCAATGGTGGTACTGAAGAAGAAGAAGAAAGATGAAATAAGGATATGCGTGGACCTTAGAAAGTTGAATGATGCTTGCGTACATGATCCCTTCCCGGCTCTGTTAACTAATGAATTGTTGGACAATGTAGGTGGCCAGGAAGCATATTCCTTCATAGATGGGTTCTTTGGGTACCATCAGATTAAAATCATGCTGAATGATAGGAACAAGACAACCTTAACGACTAAGTGGGGCTGTTTTTAGTACACTGTAATGCCTTTTGGATTGAAGAATGCGCCTGCAATTTTCTCGCGCATAGTCTTCGCTACATTCAAGGAATTTATTCATAAGTTCCTGGAAGTTTCCTTTGATGACTAGATTGTGTTTGGGCTAGTGAAATTCCATATAGCAATCTTTTGCCTTATGCTAGATACATGTCGAAGATACCAGATAGCGCTCATTCAGAAGAAGTTCCTGTTTTGTGCTCGTTTTTGGGATTGTGTTAGATCATGTGGTCTACAGACAGGGACTGATGGTAGATCCCACAAAGATCATGGTGATATTAAACTTAGTAGCGCCGAGGAGTGTGAATCAGCTGTGTGCTACCGTAGAACATACAGGATATTACAGAAAGTTTATCAAAGGCTATGCCCAGATCATCGTGCCTATGGAAAAGTTATTGAAGAAGGATGTCACTTTTTATTAGAATGAGGATTGTAATAAGACCTTGGATGTATTGGAAAAAAAGATGGTAACTTCATCGATTTTAGTCTTCCTGGATTGGAAGGATTTTTATGTACATGTCGACATGTCGTGTATAGCATTGGGAGTAGTACTGACACAGGCTGGTAGAGGAGATTTGGACCATCCTATAGCGTTAACAAGCAGAAGGTTATCTAAGGTAAAGAGGAACTATTCCACCACCAAGCACGAAGGGTTAACTATGGTATACGCACTCCAGAAGTTTAGACACTACTTGTTGGGTTGCCATTTTAAGATGTATACAAATCATTCCGCACTGAAATACCTTTTAATAAGCCTGTGTTGGGGGAGAGAATCTGCAGATGGTTGTTATTGTTCCAAAATTATGATTTTTAAGTTATTGTGAAGCCTGAATGACTCAATGCTGGACCAGACCATCTGTTGCACATCCAAATAGGGGAAGAGCCCACTAGTTTGGAGGAAGGATTGTGTGATGCGAAGCTATTTGCAATGTGCATCATGGATGGTCATTTTAAAGATATCATACACCACCTAAGGACATGAATCGCCCCGAAAGGATATACTGTCCAGCAGAAGAAGGAGTTAGTGGTGCACATAGTAGATTTTTTTGTCATTGATGGGCATCTATAAAAAATGGGGTCTGAAGAGACATTACGACGATATGTACTAGAGTTTGAAAGAAGCAGCATCCTCATAGATTCTCATGGGGGTGTTGTAGGAGGACATTATGCAAGGAGAGGGACCACACAAAATATTATACACGCAGGGTTGTGATGGCCAACCTTCCATCATGATACAAAAGTTTACTACAAATCATGTGATGTGTGTCAAAGGACTCACAAGCCATCGCAGAGGGATGAGATGTCTCTAAATCCATAGATGACATTACAACCCTTTGGGAAATGTGTGATAGATTTTGTGGGACCTATTCAGCCCCAAGGAAAGATGGGAGTGAGGTAAATTATCACCGCGACAAAGTATTTGAATTGTTGGGCGGAGGCACAGCCTGTGAAGGATTGCACAGGCATGACTGCCATGAAGTTCCTCTTTTATTACATACTGACGCGATTTGGCTATCAAAATATTTTGATGAATGATTGAGGTACACACTTTTTGAATGAGACGATCAGCGTGCTGATGGATGAATTTCAGGTATATCACCAGAAGACCATACCTTATCACATGTAGGTGAATGGGACGGTGGAAGCATTCAATAAAGTGATAAAGAATGTGCTGACCAAGGTTTGCAATGCTTAGCGAAGTGATTGGGACCTACATATACCTACAGTGCTATGGGCTTATCGAACGACATGCAAGAAGTTGACTAGACAAACTTCCTTTAGGCTTACCTATGGTGTTGAAGCAGTAATGCCTATGTAATGTATTGTGCCTAGTCTGCACATAGAGGACCTCACAACTACGATGGATCGTGGAGCCCTTGGAGAATGGCTTGCATAGCTGCCTGAGCTTGAGGAAGAGAGATTTCTAGCTAGATTTCACCAATAGGTCCAAAAGCAGCGCAAAAGAGCATGGCATGATTGTCACATTAAGCTGCGCATATTTAAGGTAAATGACCTGGTTTTGTTATATGACAACAAGTTTGATAAAATTCTAAGGAAATTTAGAATTCAATGGTTATGGCCCTATGTCATTAAGGAGATTACCAATGGAGGAGTGGTACAGCTGGTCAAATTGAATGGAGATCCCTTCCCAAGAAAGGTGAATGGTAGTCGATTCAAGCCATACACCGACAGTATGCCCACGTGACTACATGAAGGTAGCACAGTCTCAGCACTCCAAGCAGCTGAAAGGAGGCTCAGGACTATAAACTACACTGTTCGAGTTGGGGAGCTGCGCAATTGGAGGATTGTCTGAAACTAAGAAGTGTAATAGGGTTCGCGGCAATGTGAAGGGAGGTGCACTACCCAGGGATAAATAACATAGGTTGACCAAAAAGTCACCGTTAAAGTCAATGTTCATGATTTGACATTAGAAATGCGGCTAAATGGAGTGGGTGGCCAACATTTAAGACAAAATTTATGGGTCAGATCCTTGAATATCTGTCACCAATTCGACATTAATGAACTGAATTTGGGGGGAACGGTCAATTTGAATTCAAAATTCCCTATAAATTACAAGTGGTTATTAAGTGAGAAACACTTGGCATTTTGAGAATTGAGTTGTTGAGCTCTCAGGCGCACATGAATTGCTAGCACTACAAACCTATGATAGCCAGTAAATTTTATGAGACATTGCCAAAGGAGACACAAGATTTCTTGCATAAAATCATGTTAGTTCCCATAAAAGCTATAAATATCGAAGTAGAGGAGTCGAAGCCACAAATGGAGATGGAGGCAGAGGAAACCGCCCTAGAAGTGGCAGAAGTATTAGGACAAGTCCCTAAAATTTCAAGAACATCGAGACCAAAGCCCACCCTAATCAAGGATAGTGCAAGGGTTAAGAAGCGTAGGTAGCCTGCAATACCAGTGTGTGCATCACCAAGAGGAAATCCACCAAAGCCTACCGCACATGAGAAGGGCAGATCCATAAATTTGGAGCCGGAGGAGGAAGAAATCAAAGTCATCCCGGTGGATGAGGCAGATGTGAGGGTTGAAGTGATGGAGCCTAAAGCACATGGTGTTGACCTTATTACTCGGTTGCTTGAGTATGTCCCTCCATGCAAGGGAAAGACCAAGGTGCCAAAAGACAACGATGAGAGCAAGAACCCTATTATCAGGAAATCTAGTGTCCATTCAGAGCTACTAGTCCCCCTAAGACGGGTAGCTATCTTAGAAACAAACAAGCTAAAGTTACTTTTGTTTTCCTTTATGAGAAGTAGATGAGAGAAAAGCAGAGAGTACCAACCTCAGTCTTTCGCTTGGCTCCTTGCTTGTTTCCTCTCGCCTTTGACAGATCTATGTCGCTCCTTCCTTGCTTGTCCCGCTTCAAAGAACACTTATAGAGTCAAGGCAGCATAATATCATCAAAGCATAGAGATCTACAATCATAAGCAGTATAGGACCAAATATATATTGACCACACAAATGCATATATCAACTCAGAGATACAAAAATGTGGAGGAAAACTCAAATAGCTTTATTGATAGAAAGAGTAGAAGAGAGGATTACAACCCATGGTCTGACCCAGTGTCATCCTCCCAGCATGATAGCCCTTCTTCACCTCATGAAAAGCTTAGATCACCCAACATTATGATGTTCAACAAAGAAGCCAACAACACTTCCTTACAAAATACAAGATTCCAGCCTCTGGATCTCTGGGATGAGGGATCCATATATAGATTTTTTTAGGTGGGTGAGTCAGCTTCTGGGATTTTGATTAGTGTCCTCTCTCTAATAGTTCTTCATTCCACTTGGATATTCATGATCTCTCACTCATCCCTCGGAAAATTCAGAGAGGCAAGTGTCAAATGGGCAGTTTCTAGAAGATTCTCTGGGTTTCCACCTAGCCAACTGCTTCTGCCATTTGTCTGCTCTCGCCCATCACACCCCATAGAAGGGATTTTCAGTATGCATCGCACCCCTGGTGTGCATTAGGTGGGATGCATCACACTTTGACCATGGAGCAGGTGAGATGGTCCAGTTCTGACCAGTTCTGAGCATTTTTTCATGGAGAACTTCTGGGAGATGATGTAATCAGTTGACCTTATTCCTTTAGGGTATGAAACAAAACTTTTAGGGACTTAGAAGCCCTTGGTTTATGGACATATGTGATTGGGGTTGCAGTGCCCAAATATGTCTATAACAGTTGCCCCCTAAAGCATGAGGTCGTAAATCTTTTTGATGTCGGGTGAGATGCTTTATCATGAGGACCCGAGGTTTTTCAAACTGGAAGGTGACCTGTAATAAGATACAATACAATACATTATCTTCATAATATTTTCATGATCTAGCTGAGGAGGGAATTCCCAGGCTCATCTTTATAAATTCATTCTCATGTACACAAGACAGACAACCGTCTATGTGGCAGACTGATGATTCTCGTAAAGCCATCATCCTTTGGCTTGGATGATTATCTGTGCAGCAATGATGTAAATTTGATGTCTTTATTTTCCTGAATATATCGCAGCTCGAATGGATGAAACTAGATCCGAGGTCTTCAAACTCATTCAATCTTCACTCGAAGTACAAGTCGATCCATGTGAAAACATGTTCTGGAGTTGAACATGGAAAGACATCACCTGATTACTAGCCAATGATGTAAGTTGTTAATAGGCATGAGAGGAATCACCGATAATGATAATGACCCTTAAGGTACGACAATACAATTTACGTGGTGTGAAAATGGGACTTGCCGTCGAACAACACGCAAAATCTTTCGGTCGAAGGCCATTGATGTAAACCTGTATCTGAAAGTGAGAAACTTGCCGTTAAGGCATGCAAGCTTCAAAGTGCTAAAAGGGTTATTTCTAGGTTGACTTCCTGGATAATGAGCTGATGTTGACATGAAGTGACTCGTCATAGGAGGGCATTAATGAATCCCACATCTACGACACAGAACGGAGCAAATGATTTTGTGGAGGTGAAAACGATCTGATGATACAAGGTTCAGGGTGGCGGCCATGAAAGAATGGAGCGTGAAAGTTTTGCAGTGGATGAGACACAAGCTTGGTTGGTGAATTCTTTGAGTGACTTCTCTTGAACATATTGGTGACACTGAAATGGATTGGTAGCGTTAACCCCAAAAATGGATTGTACGGTGGACCAATGGTAATATGACTGGGGAACGGAATAACCTAGCCCAACTCAATCATGGTGATGGAGTGAAAGTGTCATGTTCAAGAGCGACTTGCTACCAATAAAGGTTCTTCAAGTTTTCTTCCCAATTTTTCCCCAATCATTGCGGACTAGTACCTCTTTGTTTTTGTCAAGCTTGAGGAGGATAACATATGCTTGTTTTATAATTTGCCCTTTGGGAAAACTCGTCGCTATGTTTTAACGAGCCTAGCGACAGTGAAACTCGCTCTTGTTTGCATGGACAAGTTTGTTGCTATTCTTTTAACAAGTTTAACGACAAAGATAACTCGGACCTTTTCAATTTTAGAGAGTTTGGAAAGAGACGGAAAGGAAACTCTAATAATCCTTTTTTCTTTATCTAATCCCTTAAGTCCGAAATAGTATAAAATAATCTTAAAGGGATGAATTTTCAATAGTTTTAATGAGCCGAAGAAGACAAGAACTTGATCTTTTTGTGTAATAATCCCTCAGGTCCATAAAGATTAAAATCTAGAGGAGGGATAGCACTTCCGATCATTTTAAGGAGCTGGAGAGGCCATTTGCTCAGCATTCTTTTCATATTTTACAAGTCAGATGAAAAGAGCTTAAAGGAGACTAGTTTTTTGAGGAACGAGTGATATTTTCGGGTAGCAGCTCGTTCCAAGTAAGGTTTGGAACTTTCCAATCACGATAGTGTAAAGAAGATGGCTAACAAAATCACTCGTTGCAGCTGTTCCTCAAAAGGGGTAAACAATCAAATGGAGGCGTATTATCGGCTAAAAAAACGTGGAGGTGATGGTAATAACATGACCAAGGCTCAAAGGCTGATGATAATGTGATCACAATGGTTATTTACCGAAGGTGGGTTCATTTTTTGATGAGATTAAACTTTGCTGGAATATATGCTCATTGCTAGGTTTATTTTTTAACGAGCTTGAACTTCGCATAAAAGTGCTCATGCCAGTCATATAATAAGGATGTCTCATCGATAGGTTCATTTTTTAGGGAGCTTTCCCCATTCGAAACATTGCTCTGGATCATTTCATTATGCAAGCTAGGAATGACCAATCCTATGAGTTTAAAGGGTTAGGAACGTACAAACTAAGAAAATAAATGGTCACTTTTCACTTTCATGCAAAAAGGTTTGCATGCCCCTAGGTATAGCGAAATAGAGCTTCCAGGCTACCATATAGAAGTTCTTGCATCCACAAGATGGTTCCAACTACGAAGCAGATAGAAACACTTCCTCGGCTTAGTCCATCAGATGAAGGTGATTCTAGCTCCAATCACCTAACCTTGACGAGGGAACCTTATTCTGGTCTAATCCCTTTTCCTAAATGGACGAGTGTGTCAGACTAGTCATATATCCTTCGTGGAAACCTACCTTATACCCAAAGATTTTCTGCCAAAGCAGGCCAGGGTGCATGCCCCCTAGGTTTCACTTACAATCACCAAATCACTCATGCTCATCAAGTGGTCAGACTGGAGATTGATGAGACATTCCTTGTGCAAAAAGACCAGTTAGGGATGGCACTTGAATATTAGCTATGTGTGACCCAGGGAATGAAAACTGGTCTATGAGCTGGAACACTCTGCCTTCATGCAGAAAACACATTACTCAAAAGAGTGAGGAAACAATAGCTCCCATGCTATAAATGTAGTCACGCCCAAGGAGTATATTGTAATCTAAAGGTCCTTGGACTACCATTACGTTCAGATAAACGGTTTTCCTTCTCAACGTTATAGGTAAATGTGGAAGGATCCCTAATGGTCTACTGGTTCCTTTGTCAAAGCTCGTCAGATTTCACATCTCAGGCAGAAGCGATGGAGAACCAAGTGGTTTCCAAGCAGTTGAGAAAATGATACTCATATAAGCCCCTTCATCTATGATAGTAATGACCATGATCATTCAGTAAGCTTGTACTATGATTCAGAATGGTACATTAGATGGTAGGCGGGGTCTGCCTAGTAGATTCCAATCGAAGGAAACAACTAGGTTGCTTAGAGGTGGGACCGAATAAATGGCCGGATACGTCTCCGATGAAATTCCTTCCTGCAGTAAAGGAACGGGTAGATTGCCCCCATGTTCATCGAAGTCTATGTTTACGAAGAGAATTTGAATGGTGTCATTCTCATTCTCCTTAGTGACTATATCATCTAAAGGTGAACCTTCTGAAGACAAGGCTAGGTCGAATGCCATCTCGACCTATTGACTTTGGTCGGGTGTGGACTTAGAGGGTTTATCTTCAATGATAGATGCTTCGACCGACCACAAAGGTGTGTCAGTCGGATTTTCAACTAGTGATGAACTCGGCAAGAGCTTCTTTTATCTGGGAGGAAGCTGTAGCGGTGAAGCAGGGCGGTTATCAAAGACTCTTTTAGCTTCATCTAGGAAGGGACAATGGTGGATGGCATGATCACCTTCACACAGTTTACAAGGAAATTTACATCTTCCTTTCTGTCCATTGACTTCATTTTCACTAGTTGATGGCATACTCTCAACATGATCGTCAGAGGTTGACGATGCCAGATTGTGCAAATGAAGAGACCAATCCCTTAAGATCTATAGGATGCAAGGAAAATCTCGATGATAGTGGTGCCCCTTGCAAATGACACATGGAGATTTACATTTGGACAGTGCAGTGTGCAGATTTTTGCCAGATGATGCAAGGTTGCCCCCTTTCACCATTGGCTTCTTCTTCTTTTTGTCCTTCTCTTTCTTCTTCTTCTAAGTTACTTGGTTTTTAGTTTTACCAAATTTACCAAGAGAAGAGGAAAAAGGAGAGGGATAAATAAACGAAGTAGACGGTTGGGGGGTAACTTCAGTACCATACGGTTGCTGATTTGATTACTCAGGAATTGCGGTGCTTTCAATGAAAGAGGTTGAGAAGAGCCATACTGGCAGGCCAATTGTCAGTCCTAGAAGGGACAATGTGGCCATATGAGGTGCACCAACATCCCCCCAAGAGGAGAAAGGACTAGGATTTCCCCTAAGGGGAAATCCTTGGTTGGTGGACACCATTTTCTCAACCTAAGATCAACAAGCGAATAGTGAGGTTATTCCAATTAAAATAAATTTTATGACGCTTTGACACAACTTGCTTTTTCAATTTTTAAGAGTCAAGAAAAAGCTAAAGATGACTCTAGTCGCCTTCAATTTTTAATGAGCCTAAAGTCACAAGTGCTTAGATGAACCTTTTCTTTTAGGGAGTCTTAAAAGGAATGAAAGAGACTACTCTAGAAGTCTAGACAGAGGGATTACCAAACCAATCGCAAAGCTGCAGAATGATTTTTATGGTACGACAGTCAATCTTCCTGAATGTTGTCTTCAATACATCGTGATTGATAGGGCGACAGACACGGCTTCCTAAGGATAAGGGATATAGCCTATTGTGCTCTCCCAATATATACTCGACGGTACGTGGGAGCACAAGTCCATACTTGCACTTGTCATCTCAAAGAGGAGGAATCACCCAACCTACGATGAAAGCAATAGTTACCAGACTTTACGACACCGGAACACATCTCTAGCCTAGACTTCTAAATGTTGTGCGTTAGGTTCCAAAGCATTTTTATGTTCATTGAATTTATTTTATAGTTGATCTTTCTTAAGAAGTTTTCCTTTAAGGTTCACCACGTGATGTAGATATACAATTCCTAGATATGCAATCTAAGATGATGAACAGTCGTTTTCTCTTCTTTTTGCAATGAAAATCCTAGCTACTAAGGAAAGAGAAGCGAGATTCTTTCAACATAGAGTAGGGAGCACACACTAGATGCACTGTCCTAAATCAAAGTCAACAAGCAGTCTAAATGCAAATGCACATGCATGTATTTGTTTTCCACTTGCGTAATGTGTGAATGACAAAAAGAATGCTAAGTACAAATCTGAACTATCTTTTCTCTCAAAGTGACAGTACTAGCAATTTTCTCTTCAAAAGACGAAAGGAAGACGAAGACGACACTTTGTGATTTCAAATTCAGAAAATGAAAGGAAGTCTAAGATGACACTTTGCGATTTCGAATTCAAAAAATAAAAGGAAGACTAGTTTGTTATTTTGAATTCAAAAAATGAGAGGAAGGCTAAGATGACACTTTGTGATTTCGAATTTAAAAAATGAAAGGAAGACCAAGATGACACTTTCAACTTCAATTTGAAAACTGCTTTCGACACTTGAAATACTATCAATTCAAATCAAATACAAGAGTAATAGTGTAATCGACCATCAGAAAGAGTAGGATTCTTTTCTTTGACTGAAAATGACACTTGAAACACTTCCAAATCAAAAGACGAAAGTTCGGTTAAGCTACAACTTTGTAAAGGAGAATTGTAAATGGTGAAAAAAATACATAAAAACATTCACAATTCTTTGTACAGTGGAGGCTGAATAATGCAAAGGAAGGGAGTTTCAATAGTGGTATATTGATCACAAACAACAAAACTCCTGAATAAAGCTTAAGAGAGTGAAAAAAAGCCAAAATCTGGAGGCGGAAACAATCTTATATGATCATCACACCTGTAACACAGGGAAACAGGGATGCATATAACCTGTTGCACATGGGAGGTGTGATGCATCTAGACTGTCAAAAGGAGACAGTGCGATGGTCCAGGGACAAGACTTTAACTTGGTTTTTGGTCATAGTTTGCAGCTTAGTTCAGGGATTTAGGCTAAGCTAATGATAGTCGGTAAATACAAAGCATAGAGGCTGATCTAGTGAGGTTACTTGAGCCACCACCAGGGCAATTAGGATTTTTTCAAATCAACTGTTTAGTTTATAAACAAAACCCGGAGATGGACTGAACCAACATTGATCTACTTTTCAGTTGCATAGCAAATGCAGTTCGAAGGCTAGCTTGCTTAGCTTCACGCTCCGTCTGTAGTTTATAAAGAAAAAAAATATAAATAAGCAAACGAGCTATTTGCTCCCCAGTGGGGTCACCATTTTGTTATCGGGAAATATAGTGTCCATTCAGAGCTGCTAGTCCCACTAAGATGGGTAGCTATCTTATAAACTAATAAACTAAAGTTACTTGTGTTTTCCTTTATGAGAAGTAGATGAGAGAGAAGCAGAGAGTACCAACCTCAGTCTTTCGCTTGGCTCCTTGCTTGTTTCCTCTCCCCTTTGACAGATCTCTGCCACTACTTCCACGCTTGTCCCACTTCAAAGAACACCTATAGAGTCAAGGCAGCATAATACCATCAAAGCATAGAGATCTCCAATCATAAGCAGTATAGGACTAGATATATATTGACCACAAAAATGCATATATCAACTCAGACATACAAGAATGTTGAGGAAAACTCAAATACCTTTATTGATAGAAAGAGTAGAAGAGAGGATTACAACCCATTGGTCTGACCCAGCGTCATCCTCCCAGCATGAAAGCCCTTCTTCACCTCATGAAAAGCTTATATCACCCAACACTATGATGTTCCAAAAAGAAGCCAACATCACTTCCTTACAAAATACAAGATTCCAGCCTCTGTATCTCTAGGATGAGGGATCCATATAAAGTTTTTTGCAGGTAGGTGAGTCAGTTTCTAGGATTTTAATTAGTGTCCTCTCTCTGATAGTTCTTGGTTCCACTTGGAGATTCATGATCTCTTACTCATCCCTGGGCGGATTCAGAGAGGCAAGTGTCAAATGGGCAGTCTCTAGAAGATTCTTTGGGTTTCCACCTAGCCAACTGCTTCTTCCATTTGTCTGCTCTAACCCATCGCACCCCATAGAAGGGATTTTTAGTATGCATCGTACCCCCCATGTGCATTAGGTCGAATGCATCACACTTTGACCATGGAGTAGGTGAGATGGTCTAATTTTGACCACTTCTGGGCAGTTTTTCATGGAGAACTTCTGGGAGATGATGTAATCAGCTGACCTTGTTCCTATAGGGTATGAAACAACACTTTTAGCGGTTTAGAAGCCCTTGGTTTATGGACATATGTGATTAGGGTTGCAGTGCCCAAATATGTCTATAACAAACCCCTTGTAAAACCCTTTGCTCCTAGATGAGATTGTTTTCAAAGGACCGCGCTTGGTGTGGGTGCCACTACTAAAGCTTGAGGATTGGGTCTTGGCTAGTCACAAGAATTTCCCACACGTGGCAATCAAGCAATTGATGCACCACATCATTCATATAAACACTGGAATGACCATATTGGAGTCATGGAGGCGGCTTAGAGGAGTAGACAAGGAAAGGTTGCTCAACCTGCTTTGGGTGCGGCACTACAACTACACCCTGATTACAGTATTCATCATCAAGTAGTTGCTATGCTTGGTGCATGATGGGTGTCTATTACTGGAGAAGCCAATACCCATCACTGACTGGTTGATTCATAGGATAACGTAGTTACCTTGTACATGAGAGAATTGGGCTATGATATTTGGTGGAAAAGGTGGTCAATAAGCCCTCACGGAATCCATGAAAGAAAATTTTGAACTGGCAAAGAAGTTGCATGGATATGCCATATCCAACATCTGTGACCTTGTTGTAAAGGTGGCTACCGAGATTCTAGTAGGGAAAGTGATAAGTGTCGCACCGATGAGGTACCAATACATGTCATCGCGCTAGTAGCCCAGTGCGTTGAACGATTCTAGTTCAACTGGTCGGATTACCTTTACGGCGAGTACCTAGAGAACTTTCGTGAAGCACAAGAGCTCAATAATACATTCCACTACGTTGGCTCTTGTTTTCAATTGTGTTGGTATCATTAGAACTTCCAAACGATAGTCAATTCCCTTCGGCCGGGCTAGACCAACCAGAAGTAGTGAATTACGCTTCATTGTGGGTGACCAAGGATGCACAACACATCAAGGATAGGAAGATCTTCTAGATCCTGATGGAGATGAACATCCGCATGGCCATCAATTGTAAACCACGGCTGTCACCTATGGTGTATGCCAACATGCAGGGCTATGCAAAGTTTAAAGAAGACTTTCACCATGTGTCAATGAGGGGGAGAAAGGACCCTGCACAGAAATGGTATGACTTTCCTTACGTGGCAATGGGTGTCACCATTGATGCACTTGATCAATGGTTGGCAGAGTGGTGCACTATAAGAGACTTGGCGGTGGGAGGGAGCAAGTTTTCCATGCATAGAAAGAAGGAGGAGGCCAAGCTTAAGATGACACAACTGGCCAAAAAGATGAAAAAGGAGGCCACTAAAAAGGCCCAGGCGGAGCACAATGCCACTCATTAGACAAGGAAGCAAACAAGTGGAATAGAGCATGGATTTGACAAAGGTGCGAGGTCACCTTCACCTGACACAAAGGAGAAGATGGACGAGAACAGAGAGTAGCACAAAGAAGACCCTCACGACACATCTGTCCTCAGTAAGCATCCAAGGGACCAAGAGAAAGGAGGGTCCAGGAAGAAATCAAAGGCTACTAAGACATCATTGGACCCTATCACATTAACAGAAGGTGATCTGCATGGCATCGATGACACTGTACGAGATGTCACCATGTAGGCCCTACAACAGTTTGAGCAGAAGCAACAAATAATCTTGGGGACTATCCAGACATGTATCCAAGAGCTACAGAGCCACGCAACATTTGCTGGCACAGTGTCTACCAGTCTTGCTATCGCCACTTCAAAAGTTTCCAAAATGTTGCACGCAAAGGCCTTCTATGCGATAGTGCTTCTTGATGGAGCACTAACCAAAAAGAACGAAGCTGACAGACCGACTATCAGTGCCCTAAAGGGAGTAGGGTTGAATCTAGCAGTGCTCCACCTCTTGTAGGAAGGAGTGATTGCAGAGTTGAGGGCTTGTGATAACCGTGTGCTCCAGGTGATCAGTGAACAACGGATCAACAATGAGCAGATAGAACTACAACAAGACTTTGCTATCACCATTGTGACCGAGGCAACCAATCAGAATAAGTGCATTATGCAAGTCATCGAGGAGGCATGCCAAATGGTCCCAAAGTTGACCATTCCTAAGGAGGAGCCAGTTGAGGTACACATCCGCAAGCTAGCCACAGGGGTGCGCAACACTTAGATAGAAATGGTGAGGGTTCAGTTGGAGTTGAACCAATAGATCATAGAGTTGCAGTTGAAGGCCCAACCTTCAACTCCACCAGAAGTAAAGGAGTAGTGGGCGATGGCTGTCATGGAAGTAGTAGCAGTGGTGGACAATGCAATAGAAAACTGCACACAACTTTTTGAGCAATCTTTCAAGATCTTGACAAGCTTGTAGGAGGACCCGAATTTTCAATGGCTAGAGAAAAAAGTGTGTGAGCTTCAACATTGCTATGATGAGGTCAAGGACACAATGAGAACCATCACGCTGACACAAAGACTATCAAAGATGTAGGAGGCCAAACTGTTGAAAGAACATGTGGATCTAGCACTGCACAAGGAAGCAGTGATGAAGGCATGACTAAAGCCCTAGCTAGATGAGGATTACATGGTGACAGCCTCTAGTGAAGGAAATTTTGGGACTTTGTAAGTGAATCAACAAAAGCATTAGGCCAACAGTTCGGAAGCGGTGATCAAGCAAATTCTCAAAGACTTGAAGCATGTGGCAGCTCAGTCCACTACAAAGGTTGTTGTCATATGGGTCGAGTTGGAAGGCCTTCCCACTAAGATTTTTGTTTCTACTGAGTGACTTGAGGGTGAGTCACATTGTTTGTATTGGTGCCTGTTGGGAACAGGATCCCCCAAGGACAATTTTGGGGCTAAAATCCCATGTTTTGGGTCAAAGTTTTTGATAAAATGTAAAGTCTCCATATTTTTTGGTCGTGGATCATGAAGGTTTCATGAGTCAAAAAGGGTTATCCACCCTTAATTTTGTAAATTAAAGTCAACTATAAAAGATCTACCCATGGTCCACAGACCATGGAATTGTATAAAAAGAGCTAAGTAAGTAAGCTATAAGTAGTGGAGATAAGTCTTAGAGAGTCATAGCTCTGAAGTAAGAAGTCTAAGTTTTGAGTCATAGTGTAGGTAGAGGCTCCACAACTGAGTGTGTAGAGGCCTATAGTGGAAGTCCGCAGCTAAGTGCACAGACTCCTACAGTTGTGTGCGCAGGGCGGATAGAGTCTGTAATCACTTGAACATATCAACAAAGAGAAATATTCTAAAACTTTCGTGTCTTTGTTTCGATTAATGCATCTGGTCATGTTTTGTATGAATTTCATTTATAATGCTTATGTGATGCACGAACGTATGTAATTACATTAGATAACTGAACGCAAATAAGGATATCTATTTATGTGGTGCTAACGGTGATTATCTAATGAGATAAGTAAGATCCTTAAGATAACTTGACAATCTATGCAATACACTACCTTAGCAGCGCGAAAGTATCTGAAATGAAGGTTAGGGTTGTGTGAAGGTCATTTGTACCCTTTCGTGGAGGTATCAAAGGGAGGAATAAGGTGCTAGGATGATAGAGCCCTAGAACTTAGTGACCTGCAGAGAAGCAAGAAAAGGAATAAACTGACATCACAACCATCTCAGGGTGCGAAAACTTGGTTCCAGCATCCCCCCATACTGCTTTGTGTGAGACTTCGGTATGCACTCTGTGGGTGATGCCAAAAGGGCCAATAGTAGGGATTTATTTGGCTAACTAACGCTGAACTTGGGTCAGGCCCCACCAAGCCAACAATTTGACAAGATGTTTTGTAAATAACATGATTTTGTGAAGAATATAGTTTTATGCAATACAATTGTGACTAATGTTACTAGTATGGTTAAGTAGCGATAGCTTAATGGCCACATAGTAATGTCCCTAAGAGTCCAGCAACACTGAATATAAGAATCAATGAATCTTCAAAATGTTTCAATGTGACATGTGACTAAAAATATGAAGGTTTCATAAAGAGGACATGCAAGATTTGCGAATCGTTGATATAGTGGTGTTTTTCTAAATAAATGTTTGACTATTATGTGGAAAACTTGAATGAACACAACCCATGATAAATTAGATGTTAGGCATGATTCCTATGAATTATTGGATTTCGAGGGATGCCTCTATTGAAGGCCAACACTACGAGGACACTTAAGTGGTAGGGCTTGAAAGTTTTCAATGAATTATGAACACAAACAAATCATAAGTTTGTAATTAGAAAATGTTTCAAGGAAGAATTCAATGACAATGGAAATTAGCTTATAACTTGATCTTTATAGTTAATATTTTATATATATTGACAAACAACATCAAGGAAAAGTGTAAAAACTAGTTTTAAATGACTTTTATGTTTTTCTCATATCCCATGTAGCTGAAAAGTTAAGAAAGCTAAAAATAAATATTCTTTATGAGAATGTAAATATTTATTTTGTTGGCAAATGATATAACTTTATTTACTACTATCTTTGAGAATATTAGAGTATACACCACATGAGGGATTAGAAGCCTAACTGCCATGCAACAATGAAAGTGAGTTAATGTCAAAGAAGGGAGTATATAAATCCTCCATTTTTCCACAAGGGATGACCCCATTTCACTTATTTGACCAACAAAATCCAACATGACTCGAAATGAAGGTGATTCGTGACTACGAGAGATAAAGGTGGTCAAAATTAGAAAGTTTCAGTGAGAGATAAAGACTAAACCTGTATCCAGATATAAGAAGATGTTGCGCGGGTTGAGGAGGTGTAAATCTATGAAATAATTCTTATTATTTTCATGGAATGAAAAGATCCTAACACTCAGGGAAGATATAGTGGCATTGTAGTTCAACGGTTAACATTGTTGTATTTCGGGAAATTCATGATACAAGACTTGTGGTTGTTTTTAACAAGGGATAAGTCAATATGCAGTTATAACTACTTTGATCATTCTTATGATTAAAGAACTATGTGTTGTGGTAGTACAAAAAATGATTAATAGTTAAAATCTTGGGATATTAAATAATATTATTACAATTGAGAAATACTAACTAGATTCCATAAGCCAGAGGGCGATTTCCAAGGGGGATGAGAAACAACCCAAGATGCTTGTTGTTGAGCTAAGAAAAATACTTTTAAGGTGCTTTCCATACCTGATAAATTACATAAAATTAAAATATTGTCTGAAGTAGCCATGGTTTCCAGGAGAATTGAAAAGTAACAATAAGGTTGTATAGAAGATTAATTTTATTTTTACGAAATTAAACAATAGTTAAAATGTTGAAAGTAAAAATTGAATATGTTCTTACCTATAAGTATTTATGATTATTAATAAAATATCATTTCTTTTACATATTAGTTTTTCTTCAAAATAAAATCATTCATTTTGAAGGGGAAGGATCTCATTTGGTTATTGTTATTATAGAACTATCAAAACTTTAGATGAATGTCATGAGTAAGAGATGATTTTAAAACCATATTATGGAAAATTAAAAAAATCTAAATAGAAAAGGAAAACTTCCAGTGACAGATAAAGTGTAACACCCCTCTATTGTATGTAACACTTTATTGACCTAACCTAAGAAAAGCTAGCTCTAATAGGTAACAATGAAAGTAAATAATTTAATCACTTGGAAAAGCAAGACACCAAGAGATGAGATTCTTGCCAAATCCCATTGTTGAATGGGAATAGATAATTCTTTCATGATAAGACTTCTAGATCCAAATCTAGATAAGCTTAATGGATGTGGAGACAAATATCCATTAAGATACTTAGCTCGAGAAAGATTCTAGGTTAAGAAAAAACATAAAATACTTGCGGGAGATAAAGGAAAGATTTTATGAGGAAAAGCCTCACGGTAGATAAAGGTAAGCATTTCTAGGAAAAGCCTAGGAAAATGGATAAAATGGATTCATAAAATTGGTATGTTGCAAACGAAAACAATATCATTAAAGACGGTAGTAAATACCCATTTAAAAGATCAACATGAAGCAATTGATGCATGTCAAGAATTTGCAACTTGGGTGAACTAGAGAAAGTCAATTCTAGGATGGGTGGTGATGCTCAGTTTTCCAGGTGACTTTATTCTGTTAAGCTACTTACTTCAATTGCTTGGAATTTACTGTATGTGGCCCCTTAATATTTGGTTGTCACATCTTTAAAATTATGAGTACAATTGCATGGTGCTATCTAAGGATTCATTACTCTTGATGTTGTCAAATTTATGAGTGTATGATACATGAATAATCCTGGTTGTTGAGATGATGGAATAATGATGAATATTTATGCATGAGACAACTATGTATGAGGAGTAATTATGTGTTTATGGTGTGAAACTGTATAGTCTATGGTTCAGTTTGTTTATGTTATGCATTATGCTTCATGAAGTGAATTGCATCCACTGAGGCTCGTTCAGTTAGTTATTCGTATTGCCTAAGCTATATGTCAGTAATACTTTCGACTATGCCAATAGGACTATGAGCATGATTATGGAAATTCTAATTACAATATATTGATGATAAGATTCTAGTAATGCTTGTGTTGAGTCCTCATAGAAATGAAGTCTCGATGCTCAAATCTTATTAGTTGAATTCAATGATTGATTTTTTTCTTCAAGTTGTAATTTATGCTTAAGGGTTGATCTAGAATGTAAGTCCATTAATTAAATCTAAAATCCCACATCATGGATCGAGTAGAGCATAGAAGAAAATTATAGTATGGTGTCGAGGGGGTATGTGACAAATGGTATGAAAGATCTAAGTTCCAACATTGTGGCCTAAGGGCCAATCCACCTCCATAAGCTAGGAATGAGTTGTAGGTCCTAACTTAGGTCTTACACATAGGCCTTACACAATTAAGAATTTTAATGAAGGGTTCAGTTATAAATTACCATAAGACAAATATTCCAAAACCCATAACAGTTGAAATTAAATCCTAAAATGATTTATTGAAGGGGGTTGTTGAAGCAATTGCAAAGATAATATAATATATATGTTATTCTATAATGATTAATTGAAATCAAAGATGATTTTAAACTGAGGTTTCGAGAAGTATTCAATATTTTTATACATCTCCATGCAAATGAAGTGATATATATTGAAACATTTCAATGGAGGCGATACTATGATATGTTGTGTTTAAAGATCGTACCAAGACGTTGAAATACTAGTATAAAGGTACTAATAAACGATTTCATTAACATTGCAAAGGTCATATGTAGCAACGTATGCAAGGTTAAATAATCACTATAAAGTTTATACATAAATTATTAAATGCAAGGATTATCCATATGACCGCAGCCAAATTTATATAAAATCAGAAAGTGTTTGTATTGTAAGTTGTAGTATTCAGTATTTACCAAGCTTGTGGAATTAATATAGCAACTTGATTTGGTCTTATAAATCCATAACCGCTCTAGTCTGTTGATATGGACCATGTGGGTCTGAAGTTGCTACTAAATGCCTGAGATTGAGTTGTGTGATTCTTAGCATTAGTCAAAATTGTTATGAGTATGAATAAATTTAGGATTCAAGCTACATAATCCAAACACACACGATGCTAAATTTACCCAAGATAGTGTGAACCTATCAGTATGTGCCAGTAATTCCATGCGTTGAATTATTCGAAGCTGTGTGGCTCTGTCTTTCTGAAATTTCTAAGTATTTGAAAATACTACAAAATTCAAACCAAAGTAATATTATGCACATCTGTTTCATTTAGGGTTTAATAGCTAAGTCATTTTAGGGGATGTGAAGACACAAATTCTTTTGATCTCATTCTTTCTAATTAATGGTTATCATCCAATGCAATTTGGGCTTGTTTATTAGATTATCTGTATGGTTACTCAATACATTATTAGTTATGGACTCAAAGAAATATGCTAAGAAGCCTTTCAAGAAGGTTGGATTAGTCATTTGGGTAATGTTGGGGGTAGTGTCAACCAACCCCGACCATGAAAAGCTAGAGAGAGGCCTCCATGAAATTGTTTAATAGATACTTCCACTTTTTGGAATTATGTCTTCCTTATTTCTTTAAAAAAAATTAATATCACTTTTCCGCTTGCTTTTATCCACAAATACGAAGTGATGACTGATGTTTCCCTCTATGTTCGCATTATCCGTAGAGCTAAAGGTTTCCGAAAGAGGATTAAGTTGCCACAAAATAATTTGGTGTATAATGGTTACCTTATATAATTTGGATGCTATTTATTATTACCTACACTTGGAAAAGTCAAAGTGAGAAAAGGCTCGTTAATATTATCTTCTTTGTGCATGAAGGATCAATGCACTTAGTGTATGATTGATAAAATCCTCAAAATAAATCGCACATACCCCTTCCTTCCATCTAAGCCTATCACATCGTCCTAGATATTATTGACTACCGTGTTGTATTCTAGTTGAAATTTCTTTACCTTAGTACTCTGGTGAGTCTTTAGTGGTTGCAGAGAGAGGATGAAATTTATGTTTCCTAGTATGGAACATTTCTTGGTTTATTTGTTTCATTGACTTTATATACATATATGCGAAATTTTATTAGCGGTAACATTAGATTGCAGAGGGCTTATGGAGCTAACGACATTGAGAGGGATATCTCAATTGGTGGGTATATCTTCACTCAAAATCTTATGTATATGGACTTATGTATAGGTGAAATTTAGAATTTTACGAAGTAGCAAATTCTTTTTCTTCAGCAAATATTGGCTCCTGTTTTCACCACATTTTAAGATAATTGAATTCTAACTGTTTTTATTTTCCTTGATCATCAAGTCACAAATATTTTTTCAATTGCGGAAACAAATTGTGTAACCCATAGAAACATTTTCATCATAATAATTAATGGTTTCTCATATTATATAAATTTTTCATAGAGGAGCTCAACTACACTTTCATTAAACACCTTATAATTTGTGGGCATGGTTGAAAGTTAGAAGTGGATAGTGGTTGACTTTAAACTTGTGCAAGAACAAAACAAGAAGAGAGGACCAAAAAAATATGGTAGATTTGTACGTATGTTTACATCTAATCGAATATGAGGCTCATAATATTATGCCACGTTGTATATAACTTTGGGTTTTGTCACTTATAAAATAAAATTGTCCTCAAATTTTACTAATCCATTTGATCTGGATTAATATCGGTAATATGGGAATTTAATTGAGTGATTATCTGTTGATTGTATGTGGATCAATTTCTGGTTGTGTGTGTTCTAGTACAGGATGATAAAGTTGTTGCAGCAGTAACTTTAGAAGTCATAAGAGTGAATTTGTTCAACTCTAAGAGGTTATTCATGAATAGGTTCATGGTTATTTAGTTGCATGTTTTATTATAAACACTATGATACGCCTAGGTCAAACATTGATAGCTGTGTATATATGACACCATCCTTATGGTGGTTGCAGATGCATACTATACACAAGTATTGTATGTATTCTTGAAGATTATGCCACACATAATTATTTTTTTGACATTAATATGTGAAAAACTACAAAATAAGTGGAAATTGGTTGATGTAGATGCCATGGTTGCCGCAAGATTTAATTGTGATTTCTATTCAAATTATTCTTCATAATTATTATTAAGCCATCAACAAAATACTAAATGATGTGTTCAGGACTTTCCTTAGGTTGGCGTTAGATGACAACACACTGCATAGATAAGTGTGTATAAGTTTATATGGGCTACATGATTACTATGCATCCCATAAGAAAGTGAATACTTTCTCCTAAAAGTTACATGATTAAATTATGTTGTGAAGGTTGTAAGTTCATCCTTCCTCATTTCGCATATAAAGAATGTTGGGATTAATGATGATAATGCCCCAAAGTTAATGAGGTGAGTACTTATATGAAGGTTTAAATATTCACTATTCATGTGCACATCTACATGAATGGCTCAATTGTGTACTGATATAGATACATGGTTTATTGTGTTCTTAGTATGAGATGCAATTGTATGCAGGAAAAGATTATGTGCTTTCATGCATGGATGGTGCAAATTCTCAGCATTTACCATGACCTAAAAATTGATTTAATAAATATTACAATGCATATAGTGAAGCTTAATGAATAAACTATTGGGTGTGGAGCCTGATTATCTTCATTCAGAGGTATCGCCACATTGGACCCCATTTCTTAATGTGGCGGCAACACCACCCATATATGTGTGCCGCCAAGGGGGTCCAGGGGGGACGAAGGTGATTATTTGGAGCCACCCCTGCAAGCGGATCAGGGGAAACACCCCCGAAGCTAAAATAGATGTAAAATTTCCTTATAAAATGTTGTAATTTCATAGTTAATCTCAGTCATTCATTAGGTGGTAATCTGACTGTAGAAGTTATGTTTAATTTAGGGTCTTTTTCCCTAGAAGGCAACCCCTCGCTATATATGAGGGAATTGTATTGCCTCTATGTAGGTGTGTATTCTGAGTGAGAAAGAGAGACGATATTGTGTGAGAGCAAAGAGGGAATTATAGTGGATCTGTTGTAGGTTGCATCTCTTCATTTTGTTGGGTAATATAAAAGGAAGGATTGGTTGTTTCTCCATGAGTGTAGCCCGAATTAGGTGAACCACATATATCTGTGTCTTGCTTGTTTTATGCATTCTATGTGTTTATATTTCTGCAATATTTCATGGGTTCCATTGCTCTGTAATATATAATTTTATAAAAACTAGTATTATATTTGAAGGTCTATTTGGCTAATACACTCACAGGAGAGAAGGATTCTTGGTTCGAGTGGGAGCAATGGCGGGAGATAGTAGGTTTGGGGTCGAAAAATTTAATGGCCAAAACTAGGAGTTGTGGAAGGAATATTTCTTGTATCAAAAATATTTGTACCTATCATTGAATAGAAAGGCAAAAGCCGAAGAGTATGACAGATACAAAATGAGATATTTTCGATAGAAAGACACTTGGAACAATATGTTTGTGCCTAGAGGTATCGATAGCCTTTAATATTTCAAAGGAAATGACAATAGAGGGTTTAATGTCGGCATTGGACAAACTATATGAAAAACTCTCATCCTCAAATAAAGTATTTCTTATGAAGCATTTATTTAATATGAAGATGTCAGAAGGTGGATCTGTTGCTGATCATTTAAATGAATTTAATATAGTTACAAGTCAATTAATTTCTATAGGGGTAACTTTTCATGACGTTAGGGATTTCTTATTTCTATGCTCATTGCAAAAAAGTTGGAATGGTTTAGTTATGGCAATTAGTAACTCTATCTCTGGATCTAGTGCTTTAAAGTTTGATGATGTTGTCGGTGCAATCCCTAACAAGAAAATGTGATAGAAAAGCTTTGGTGAGACATCAGGTAATGCTTTGAATCCAGAGACTAGGGGAAGAAAATTTGAAAGAGGAAAGAGCCAAGTATATCGCAACAAGTCAAGGAAAGGTAGATCCAAGTGTAGATTGAGGATAATGTGCTGGAAATATAGGAAGGAAGGACACGTGAAGAAAGACTGGAACTCTTGGAGGGGAAACGAAGGAGACGCATAACAAGAAAACAATCATGAAGGGAATGTGACAGGTGATGTGTTGCAATATGCTTCAATTCATTCATTAGAAATTATTATTGATGCCTCAGAGGTAGATTCAGGGGCCTCATTCCATGCTAGACCTGATAGGAAAAATTTTCATGATTATGTTCAAGGAGATTTTGGACAGGTTCGATTGGGTTATGATAAACCCTGTAAAATAATTGGAATGGGTACAGTTTTAATAAAACAAATGAATGAAAATCAATGGTTGTTGAAGGAGGCAAGGAATATTCCAAATCTAAAGGAAAACTTAATTTCGACAGGTAAGTTGGGAGGTGAAGGTTGTGTAACTACTTTTATAGATAAAACCTAGAAGGTCACTAAAGGAACCCTGGTAATAGAAAAAGGAGAAAAGGTTCGTACATTGTATTTATGCAATGACATTTCTATTTATGTTAATGCTTTAACCTATATAGGAGAAGATACGCCATTGTGCCATCATAGGTTGGGGCACATGAGTGAGAATGGGATGCAAATTCGTCACTCAAGAAAATTTTTCCTTGGTATGAAGCATGTTGATTTTGAATTTCATGAGAATTGTGTTTATGGAAAACATAAAAGAGTCATATTCCTCAAAGTTGGGAAAGAAAAGAGGAGCAGAAAATTGGTGCTTGTGCATATAGATGTATGGGGACCTTCCAAGGTATCATCTCTAGGTGGATCTCATTATTATTTTACTTTTGTTGATGATGGAACCAGAAAAACCTGGATTTATTGTATTTGAAATAAATCTAATTTTTTTTATAATTTCAAGGAATGGAAAGCTTTGGTTGCAAATGAGAGAGGAAAAAGGATGAAGTGTCTCGTATCATACAATGGAGGTGAATATTGCAGCAAAGACTTTGATAATTACTGTTCAAAGAATGGAATTCACAGAGAGAAGATAGTTATAGGAACACCACAAGAAAATCGTGTGTCATAAAGGATGAATAGGACAATCATGGAGTGTGCAAGGTGCATGAGATTGCATGGCATACTACCTTTACAATTTTGGAAGAGGTTGTAGATATTATTGTTTATCTGATAAACAAAGCACCTTAAATTTCCTTGGATGGTGGTATTCTAGAGGAGGCATGGACAAGTAAAAAGGTAAAATACTCTTTTTTAAAGACTTTTGGTTATGAATCCTTTGTCCACATTAATAAACAAAATAGAACAAAGCTTGAGGAAAAATCAAGGAAATATACCTTTATCGGATATGGTGTTAATGATTTTGGTTATCACTTTTATGATTATGAAAAGCACAAAATCATTAGTAGTAGAGATTTCATATTCAATGAAAATGTTTTGTATAAGGATGAGATGCAGGAAAAGAAACATGAAAAATAAAACAAAGAATACATAGTCCTTGCTGAGATCATAGAAAAAGTGAAGCTGCCTAAAATTTTTAATCATCAACAGCCAAAACAACAAAAATTGCAACCCCAACAACAAAAAGCACCTTAAACACCTGAAAGTAGTGTTAGAAGATCTACCAGGATAATTAGACCCCCTCAACAATACTCTCCTTCATTATATTATGTATTTTTCATTGATTTTGGTGAACCATAATGTTATGAAGAAACAGTGCACATAGAAATGAGGAAGAAGTTGGAGCAAGCCATGAAAGAAGAGATGGACTCCTTAGTACATAACCAGACTTGGGACATAGTCAGGTTACCTATAGGTAAAACAACATTTTAGAATAAATGGGTTTACATATTGAAGGAAGAAGATGGAGGTAGAAAAAGGTATAAAGCTAGACTTGTGGTCAAGGGGTTTGCACAAAAAAAGGGTAGAGACTTTGATGAGCTATTTTCTCCTGTTGTTAAAATGACTTCAATCAAAACTCTTTGAAGTCTAGTAGCAACTAAAGATTTACATCTTGAGCAGTTAGATGTAGGGACAACATTTCTCCATGGGGATTTGGAGGAAGAGATATATATGCAATAGGCATAAAGATATGAGGTCAAAGGGAAGGAGAAACTAGTGTGCAGGTTGAAGGAGAGCTTGTATGGCTTAAAACAGGCTCCAAGGAAGTGTTATCTAAAATTTTACAAGTTTATGTCTAAACAAGGTTATACTAGATGCCACTATGATCACTGTGTTTATCTCAAAAGGAAAAATGATGGAATCTATATTATATTGTTATTTTATATTAATAAAATTCTTTTTACAGGTTCTAACATGTAGGAAATAAATGTACCCAAAAGAAAATTGGAAAACTCATTTGCAATGAAGGATTTGGGTGTTGCAGAACAAATTCTTGATATGAGAATAACTAGAGACAAGAAGAATAAAAAATTAACATTATCTCAGAGTGAGTACATACAAAAGGTGTTCAAAAGATTTAATATACAGAATGTAAAACCAATTAGTATAACTTTGGTTAGCCATTTCAAACTATGTAAGGAGGTGTGTCCCAAGACTCAAGAAGAAATGGCTTATATGTCTAAAGTTCCATATGCATAAACAGTTGGAAGCTTAGTGTATGCAATGGTCCAAACATAGCCTGATATTGCACATGCAGTGGAAGTTGTAAGAAGGTACATGAACAATCTATGGAAAGAATTTGGATGGAGGTGAAGTGGATTCTCGGGTATTTAAGACGTACCACAAATCAAGCATTATGCTTTGGTGGTTCAAACATTTCTCTATAGGGATACGTTGATGCAAATATGGCGGGCGATAGAGATAACAAGAGGGGAACTGCAGGGTATGTGTTTACTGTAGGTGGAACAACTATCAATTGGGTTTCAAAACTACAAACTATTGTTGCACTCTCAACGATGGAATCATAGTATGTTTCTTCTACAGAGGATAATAAAGAAATGATTTTGTTACCAAGGTTTCTCGATGAATTGGGTAAGAAGTATAATTTGGGCAGGTTATACAGTGATAGCCAGAGTGTCATACATGTTGCAAACAACTCTACATTTCATTCCAAGACTAAGCATATACAACTCAAGTACCATTTCATATTGTCAGTGTTGGAAGTTGGACAGTTGAAGCTAGAAAAGATACACACTATCTAGAATCCTACAGATATGTTAACAAAAGTTGTAACCAGGGAGAAATTGAGCTTCTTCTCAGTTTCAATTGGTCTTCAAGTATGATGATGAAGATGAGAAACAACCAAGTCCAAAGTGGATTCATTTTCCATAAAATGAAGTAGTGGTGAAGTTTCTATCATTAGTCTCCAAGTGGGAGATTATTGGGTGTGGAGTCTAATTATCTTCTTTATTTAGATGTATCACAGCATTGGATCCCATTTCTTAATGTGGCAGAAATTCCACCCGTTTATGTGCACCTTTAGGGGTGTCTAAGTGGGTGGCGACGATTATTTGGAGCCCCACCCTGGTGGGGGATCGAGGGGCATCGCCCACGAAGCTAAAAATATATGTAAAATTACGTTGTAAAATGTTGTACTTTCGTAGTCAATCTTGGTCGTTCATAAGGCATAAATCTGATAGTAGAAGTTATGTTTAATTTAGGGTTCTTTTGCCCTAAAAGGAAACCCCTCGCTATATACGAGGGAATTGTATTATGTCTATGTAGGTGTGTATTATAAGCGAGAAAGAGAGAGGAGATTGTGTCAAAGCGAAGAGGGAATTACATCTGACCTGATGTAGGTTGTATCTATTCATTTTTTTGGATAATATAAAAGGAAGGGCTGGGTATTTCTCTGTGGATGTAGCCCAAATTGGCTGAACCACATATATTTATGTCTTTCTTGTTTTATGCATTTTATGTGTTTATATTTCTACAATATTTTATGTGTTCCATTGCTCTGTAATATATAATTTTATAACATAAACCAGAAGGTATTTAATACTTGCACATATATTGGAATTCTCAAATCTAAATATTGTGGATAGCTATAGTAACATTGGGGGCAGAAAGGAATCGCGAAAAGTTATATTGGAACAAATAATTCTGCAATGTATTATATAATATAAAACCCTGCAACGTTGTAGTCGAATAAAGAGTATTCTAAAGAAATGTCAAGAATTAACACATTGATTATTCCAATAAGTAGAAAGGGTCAACCATAGATTGGTTACTATTTTATTATGCTACTTATTGAGTTTAGAAAGTACACACAATTAAGTGGAATGTTATACCCACAATGGTAATAAAATATTGAATTAAATAACCTCTCATACTTATGTAAGAAGAATATATATCATTCAAAATTGAGGTAATAGAGGGCTCAAATACTAAATTCCTCTTCCATATATATCATTGTAATTGAGGTAAGAAAAGGCTCAAATACTAAATGCCTCAACATAATACGAGTAAAGCATATAACCAGCTTGATGAAGAATAATGGATATATTATGAATAAATAAGGGTAGTGAATAAGTAATTTTAAAGTATGTTTATAGGAATAAAATTTTGATGACATGGTCATCATGTTATTTTACTCATAATAATATCAAATTATGAGTTGTATGATTTCTATACAAGGGCATACCTTAATAAAATTCCAACTAATGTCAGTAAGGATAGTCCAATCAAGGACATGACTTAATGCAATAAAGTTTATGATATTAGAGATCTTAAGAAAGGATAGTATATAAAAGAGGAAACGTTGAACTCGCAAAATGTAACTCACAAACAAAAATAGATAAAATGTCAACTCTTTTTCTTTCCATAGATAATGGCCCACATGAGGTAAAGTAGAAATAAAAAACGAAAGTATATAATTGGAAACTAAAGAAGTTCATGATGTACTATCAACGATAACAAAATTTGATGCCCAATTAAGTGGGTTTCATCCTAGAACAAATTCTGAAGGTTTTATTTAAGGATATCTATTCATGAAGGTTCCCATGAAACATCATTAAGCACATGAGACTATGTATTTTTAAAAATTGTCTTTTGATTTAATATGGCTTTGTTGATTAATAATGCAATCCATTTTGAAATATGGTCTTTTCACTGGTTGAGTTGTTAATTCATTTTATTGGGGAAATGCTTCAAATATACACTATTGAATGGAACCAAGTCTTACCAGGTTATTATTAAATATCAATAGTTAATTTGACATGCATAATTTTGAACCTACAAGCTTCTTTTGAGTAAAGAAATCTCAAAATAATTGTAACTAAAGCAGATAAAAGGTAGACATTATATTTCAATATAGATGAAACTAGGGTCAGAGTTAAGTAAATGCTCAAATGCAATGCAACTCACTATATTCATGTTGGAGAAGACATCATACATTAATAGATTATGACTCTAGTAAGAAGGTCAATGGGAATGACACCCAAAGTAAATCTAATATAAATACATAATGGGAGTCTAAAAGAAACTCCTGGTGCTTCTCAGTTAATAGCAAAAAGATAGTATTAAGCTTATTAGCACCTTCCTGATATCTCACTGAAATTCTAATTTGTGAAACTTTAAAACTTAAGGTATACCTTAATGTACATACCCATCCATATATAAATGGGTTTTTGTTGGTAATATCTCACAAATAGGAACCTTTCCAATATGCAGAATGATTGAAGATGTTACAAACTTACTTCTTGTGGGAAGTGATAATATTAAAATAATATGTGTGCTTCTACTTTATTTAACCAATGTATACTTGAAAAATAGACATGGTGGTGCTTGATGCATTAGAGAAATTTAGAGTAGCCTAATGAATAACAAGAATTGTACACTAGATTTAGAACATCATTGTCTGAATTAATATGAAAATTCTTGATAAACCCAAAATGTTCCCGCATTAATACAGCTTATGATGATCTAAGGATATTATGCTAGTAATAAAATACATGCACCAAATGGGTGACATACAAAAGGTTCTAGAAAAGAGAGAATAATAAACCATACAAAAACTTAATTCTTTAACAATATTGGGCGGCTAAATGATATTGATAAGCAAATTGATTTCAATAAAGTGATATCTAGCAATTATCAATTGTAGAATATGAAATCAAGCAATATGGGAAAAGTCTGCCTATCAAATTCTATTGATAGTGTTGTCTGGATTTCAATATGACAACATAATAGTATTTTCATAAACAATTTTATTTAAGGAATTTAACAATTGACTTGGCTTCCCAGAAAGTGAATTTTATTATACCAAGTCATGATCTAATGGGGTATCCACATGTTAAGGAATCAAGCTCATACCCTGGTATACAAACTATCGTGGAAAGTAAGAGATTACCAAATGCGAAAACATTATAACCTTCAGCCATGACTCATATATAGGAGGTGTATGTACTTTCATAGTAATTGTTTGATTGATTTTGAATATATGTTGAATTATGCATGGCAAATAACGGGTTGGAAGTACTATTAAAAAGAGAAAACATCAAATCATATGACATAACCAGTTTATAGGTGGATTACTTTGGAGTACCAAACGATTGTTTTCTAGGCTAAAGACAAAGGTATGGTTGTTATGAGACTCAAATATAACATTAAAGTACATAAGAGAATAACTATCATAGTCAATAGTTTTATTTAGGGTTAAGAGGAGGTCATATTCTGTCATATTTAAAACCTTGTCTATGGGACAAATTTAATCCCAAAACTCAAAGTTATTGGTTTTGTAAAGTTCTATTATGCATATAGGTTATCATTTTCTGAGAAGTTCCTACAACCACAAGATACATAAAAAGGATTAGCGAAGTAAAGGAATTTGAATACTTTGAAATAAAAAATTCAGTGATGGTCTGGTTACAGAAGTCGAACAGGTCAATGAATTCCTTATTCTCCAATTGAAAAACCAAACATTGTTTGAATGGACTTGCCTAAATGTAATATGAATAATTGAAGGAATTTTCGACATAATACTAACATGGTTGAAAACATGTGGATGTAGTATATTTCATGCAGGTGATGCTATGGACATTGGTATGCAATACAAGTTGTACAGGTGGTACTATATACAAGCAATACATATGGTACTGATATCGATGAATGTAGTGCATGATGATATATGACATATATAGTTGTATGTGTGCACTACACACTATGTGTAGGTACTCATCATTGAAAATAAGGCGCTAGATATTTCTAGGTGTGGCAACTGATCGAGAGTGCAAAAGCAAGACAAAGGTGGAAACTAATAATTGGTATTGGGAACTAAGGATAAGTATCCATATTTTGTTTCAATATTAGTATACATATGATGTATGATTATGATAAAATAAATCTAAATAGGAAAGGAAAACGTCTTGTGAGAGATAAAGTGTAACAACCCTCTATTGTATGTAACACTCGATTAACCTAAGATAAGAAAAGCTAGGTCTGATAGGTACCAATGAAATTAAATAATTTATTATTAAACAAAATAGTTTAATCACTTTGAAAATAGAGACACCAAGAGATGAAATTCTTGCCAAATCCCATTAGTGAATGGGAATGGATAATTATTTCATGACAAGACTTCTATATCCAAATCTAGATAAGCTTGACGGATTTGGAGGTCAATATCCATTAAGCTACATAGCTGGAGAAAGATGCTATGTTAAGAGAAAACATAAAAGCCTTGTGGGAGATAAAGGAAAAATTTTATGAGGAAAATCCCTGTGAGAGATAAAGCTGATTTTTTTTTGGAAAAGCCTAGGAAAATGGATAAAAAGGATCCATAAAACCAAGATTTCGCTAATGGAAACCATATCATGAAAGAGGGTATTAAATACCCATTGAAGAGATCAACAGGAGGCAATTGATCCATGGTAAGAACTCTCAGTTCGTGGGTGAACTAGACGAAGTCAATTCTAGGATGGGCGGTCGTTCTCCACTTTCCAAGTGACTTTCTTCAATTAAGCTAGTTACTTCAATAGCTTGGAATGTACTATATGTGGCCCCTTACTCTTTTGTTGTCTCATCATTAAAATTATGATTACAATTGCATGGTACTATCTTATGATTCATTACTCTTCTTGTTGTCAAATTTGTGAGTGTATGATGAATGAATAATCCTTGTGCTTGAGATCATGGAATAATGGTGAATATTTATGCACATGACAACTATGTATGAGAAATCATTATGTGTTTAAGGTGTGAAACTGTATAATTTGTGGTTCTAGTTATTTATTCTATGCATTAAGCTTCATGAGTTGAATTGCATCCACTGATGCTCGTTTAGATAATTATTCATATTGACTAAGATATATGTCAATAATAATTTCAACTATGCCAGTACGACTATGAGAGTGATGATGGCAATGCTAGCTACAGTATATTCATGATAAAATTCCATTAATTCTTATGTTGAGTCCTCATAGAAATGAAGTATGGATGCTCAAATCTTATTGGTTTAATGCCATGATTGATTATGTTCCCCAATTTGTATTTTATACTTAAGGGTTGATCTAGAATGTAAGTCTATTAATTGAATCTAAAAGTCCACATCATGAATGCAATAGAGCATAGAAGGAAATTGTGGTATTGTGTCGAGGGTGTATGTGACATAAAGACAAGGTGAAAGTATAATGATGATGAAATAAATAAGATATGAAAATGAAGGACGGTTTTATCTTTAGGGGGGATGTAATATACCTAGACGTGTAATTTTAATTACATGCAAAATACTATTACATGCTTAAGAAGAAAATAAGTAGGTTACTTGCCAGAATTAATTCCGGAATTATGGTAACCAAAATTCTTAGTGAAGAATATCTTACCCCCTAAAATCCATTAGGAATACATGCCTAGTCATTGTATCTCGCATATAAAAAAATTATCTATAAAATATTCAATAATGGTTGTCCACACTCTAGTGATCCCATATACATGCAACGAGACTTAGTATACGAAGGGAAACTTGATCAACACAAATTTTTATGCTTGATGTTGCATTTGATCAAGTGTTGTGATGCAGGAGCATCTAACGCCTCCTTAATTAAAGGAGGAATCCAAGGCAGAGAACGAGAGGACATGGACTATCGAGCCGAACATGGGACAAAACTATCTAAAACGAGCTAAAATGATGGAATGGATAAGTCTCGAGAACACTTGATTTAAATGTAATATGCCATGTATGTGAATTAATTGAGAGATTTGAGGAAGGGATGTGATTGGATGCTTCACAGTGATTCGATCCAATGTTCCTTTATATATATGTTAATGAACCTACATGTTTGGGATATATCGTAAGATAGATAGAAAGTGTAAAACTGGCAGTATTCAAATGTAGTCGAGGGAGAAACTATTTTAAGGTGAGATGCCTTAGACCTGTAATCATATTATGTATAATATAAAGTGTGCTTCAGTGTTGATTGTGTGCTTGTGTGTATTTCATATATATAATATATATATATATATAATATATATATATATTAATCACTTGAAGTCCTATTTGTGAATGTGTTGATCGACCATAGATCACGGTAAGATCGATGGAGATATTGTTATATGTGGAGTCGTGGTGTGAATGCAGGTGTGGCAGAGGAACTATCTTAAAAGTGCAGATTCCATAAGAACGACGAGATCAAGCCAAGGAAGAATTCCAGAGAGATGAAGCATTGGCAAACCATGGTCATTGGATCTTATAGATCAATGGCCAGGATTTTATCGTACCAGCAAAACCCTTTTGGGTGTTACCGGACCCTGACCATCAAGAAGAGAGACTATCATAATTCGATGGATCATGGACCGTTGGATCAAGAGTCCAAATTGATGGTCTAGAACTAATAGCTAATCGTATATCGAACTAGTCAAGGGACAGTGTGATAGCATGATGTAGTGGAACGCCGATCCGCCAATAGCGATAAGTCGACGATCGGAGATCGGGCTGATTGCTAATTGATGATCAGAGGTTGGGGTGATCGGCGCAGTGGAAAGGGTCAGAACGAAGAGAAGACTAGATATATTTATAGAAGCAAGTTTAATGAATTTGAAGTCCACTTTTGGTGTTCCTATGGGGTTTTCCTTTGTATTTCCTTTATGCCGTGTATTTTGATATATGTATTGTCCCAAGGTTTTTAATGTAAAGGAGAGCAATGTAATGCTCCCAATACTATAAAATGCTCTGATAGTTGAATGCTCCATGATTTTAAAGGCTAAGACCTTATGAAACACTTCTGATAGGCTTTGTGGGCCCATAACCCAGAGGCCTCAGGATCAAATATTGATATGAGAAGGGAAATTGGTTATACCCCTATTTATCTTTTCATCAAGTGGTATTAGAGTAGGGAAAGGCTTTCCTGTGAGAAGAAGAGTGCAAGCAGAAGGGAGAAGAGGTACAGCTATACTAAAGATGGAGAGTTTGTGATCTTATTTTCGTGCAGATAGCGAAAATGGTAGGTGAGAAGATTTGCAGCAACCTAGAGCAAGGTGTGCTCAATTGGTTCTAGAGAAGAGAACCAAAAGGATGCCAAAAGACTGAGTGAGGAGGGCTTGGTGAGGTATCGTGTAGCAGAGGAATACTGTTACTACAAAGGTTAGTTGTAGAGCTCACAGAATATCATAAAGGAAATTCCATAGAGATGTAGGTAGAATTGCTAAAAGAAAGGAGAAGCATATGACTAGGAGGTCATAAATTTTTATGCCTTGAGAGTCTGATGCAGGAGCATCTAACCCCCCTTAATTAAAGTAGGAACCCAAAGCAGAGAACGAGAGGACGTGGACCATCGAACTGAACAGAGGACAAATCTGTTTAAAACAAGCTAAAATGATGGAATGGACAAGTCTCAGAAGACTTGATTTAAATGTAATATACCATGAGATTTGAGGAAGAGTTGTGATCGAATCCTTCATAGTGATCTGATCCAATTTTCCTTTATATATATGTTAATGAACCTGTGTGTTCGGGATATATCGCATGATAAACAAAAAGTGTAAAACTGAGAGTATTCAAATGTAGTGAGGGGAGAAATTGTTCTATGTCTGCGATGCCTTAGACCTGTAATCATATTGTGTATAATATAAAGTGTGGTTCAGTGTTGATTGTGTGCCTATTTGTATTTCATATATATATATATATATGTATATATATATGTATATATATATATGTATAATATATATGATATCTGTGTGTGTGTGTGTGTGTGTGTGTGTGTGTTAATGGCTTGAAGTCTTGTTTGTGAATGTGTTGATTGACCATCAATCACGGTAGGATTGATGGTGATCCAATGAAATATTGATATATGTGGAGTCATGGTGTGAACATAGGAGTGGTAGAGGAACTGGCTTAAAAGCGTAGATTCCATCAAAATGGACTGATAAAGCCAAGGAAGAATGGTAGAGAGATGAAGTATTGGTAAACTAGGGCCGTTGGATCTTATAAATCAATGACCAGGATCTTATCACATCGGCAGAAACCTTTTGGGTGTTATCGGACCCTGACCATCAAGAAGAGAAATTTTGATAATGCGATGAATCATGGACCGTCAGATCAAGAGTCTAGATCAATGGTTCATATCTAATAGCTAATTGCATATCAGACCAGTCAAGGGACAATGTGATAGCGCAATGTAGTGGAACGCCAATCCATTAATAGCGATAAGTCAGCAGTCGGAGATTGGGCCGATCGCTAATTGGAGATTGGAGGTCGGGGCGATCGACGTAGCAAAAAGGGTCAAAATGAAGAGTGGGCCCGACAAATTTATAGACGCGGGTTTAATGAATTTGAAGTATGCCTTTGGTTTTCTAGTGGGGTTTTCCTTTGTACTTCGTTTATACCCATGTATTCTAAGATATGTATTGTCTCGGTGTTTTTAACGTAAAGGAGAGCAATGTAATGCTCCCGATAATATAAAAGGCTCTGATAGTTGAATGGTCCATGATTTTAAAGGTTGAGGCCTTATAAAATGCTTATGATAGGCTTTGTGGGCCGATAACCCACAAGCCTCAGGTTTGAATATTGATATGAAAATGGAAATTAGTTATACCCCTATTTTTCTTCTCATCATGTTGTTTCATTATTGCTTCTCCACTAAAAAGATATCCTACCCATCTATAGTTTCCATGGATAAGTTGGGACGCACAAGTAACTATATTTTTTTAGAGAATTTTTTGATTCTTTGGAGTACTTTTAGTTGCTTCAAACCCCCTTGATTTGTACATTACACATCTTTGGGAAATATCACATTTTAAATTTCTCTACCCCTACCTAAAGAATATATTTACCATTGTGTTCCTTTCAATGGAATGATTATATGTTGCTAGTGTTGTAATGGGAAGACTAACATATTAATATATTTGCAAAATGCTTTAATATAGTTGGAGGTGAAGAATTCTGATAAATTCGAGCAAGTTTCTTTGGTTCTGGTTGCAAAAATTACCAAATAAATATGTCGATGGAAGGTAAGGGAAGAAAGGGAATATTGTTCAATAGAATAATAAGTTAATTGCGTGTTAATATTTTGAAAATATTTCATGGTTGTGTGTGTGTGGAAAAATATATTAATTTTGTTAATTTCTTTGGAAATATTTGCATCGTTCGTGTGTGCTACTCTCTAAAAAAATATTGCATGGTTATTATGCGTAAACAATTAAGGTAAATGTGTTAATCTCTTTGAAAATATTGCCTGGATCTTGTGCATAAAAAATAAGATAATTGTGTTAATATATTTAAAAGGATAGCATGTTTGTAGGATGATAAGTTAACTATGATATGTTTATTGAAAAGATAGGTTAACTACATTGTTTTTCATCGTAAGATAAGATAACTAAGGTGATTTTGTAAATAGATAAGGATATGCAATTTCATGCATTTTCTTCATTCATATGCAAGCTAATATAATCATGGCTTTAATTTGAGATATGGATAAAGAGTCATAGTTTTACAATTGGATAGATGCTCTTCTTTCACATGGATATTGCAGGTTACTATTATATGGTTAAAGATGGTTTTGCATTTCAAATAAGGATGCATAAGGGATTTTTTATAATTGTGCGCATTTAATTAATGCATATGAATAGGCATGCTTGATATTATTTATGAATTTTAGTTAATGAATATGTGATGTGGATAAGAAATCAATTTTTTATAATTATATGCATGCATTTAAAATATGTGAAATGTAAATAAGATAATGTGCTTTCATAAGTTTATACATTTATTTAATGTAAGATAAGTAGGAGTAGTTTTATAATTGTATGCATTTATTAATTCATTTAGGAATATAGAAAAATAGGTGCCCATTTATAAGTATGTGCATTTGTATAGTCCATTGAAATAGAAACAATAAGATTTTAGTTGTATTTTCTATTAGTAACCAATGTTATTAGATTGGAAAATTGAGGAATGATTTTTTATTAAGGGAACAAATAGATTGTTACACATGTTGTGACAATAAGAAGAATACCTATAAAAAAAATAACATGGTTAAGAAAATATGTTTCCATAGTTCTACATTTTTACTAAAAGCACAATTTTAACTAAAGGATTAAAGGTTTTTCTTTTTAAATAGTAATTAAGGTTTTTCATGTGTTAAACAATCATGGTTTTGTACTTGAGGATGCATTCAAAAGTAAAATATTAGAGATGGTGTTTACTTTTATTTATGCATGTGCATGGAAGTGATACACGAAACAATGTATAAAGCATAGAATATTATTAGGGATTATGACATAGGAACAATAACTAGTAAAGATGGAACATCTAGGCTTCAATGAAATTGATATTTTACATAAGTATGTTAGCATTTGTTGATGATAGAGGTTATAGGAAAGAATCATGAATTTTTCAAAGAATCAACTGATAGTTTCTGATATATCGCTTCTGCAACAACTAAAAGGTGGATTATAACTAACAGTATTGTAGGTGACGAGGTAAATATAAATAATTACTATTACATGCAAAGTGGAATATCATAAAATTCAATTTACCACCGTAAACTAACACATAAAAAAGCCATGCCACGAGGACATTGTGCTCAAAGAAATATGGGGTAAGGTGTTTCTAAAACATGGCACCATGTTGAATGTATCGACCTCCAGTTAATTATGATCAAATTAAATATTATCTTTCTTTGTATAATTTCAACAATGTACAAGGGATGGACTCCCTTGTTTTCATGGACTGAGGGGTGAAATCCCTCATGAAATGTTTAGTAAAATAAATGTTTGTTGGTTTTTCCATTCAATGTTTTTGAGTGTATACTAGTGTCCATTTTTGTCTCTCCTATTATGTTATATTGATGATATTACAATCTTGCATAACGTCGAAACTTACTCTAGTCAAGATGTTATTAACAAGACTGATTAAATGAACGATTTTAATGATGCAAAGTTGCACCCAAAAGCATTATGATAGCAAGTTGCATTAATGATTTTTATTTTTCACACATAGCTATTCCAACTCTATAACTACTTCACTCCATGTCGATGATTATAATGTCAATTATTAGTTAAGTATGTGGTAAGTTATTCATGGGATGATATATATTGGTAAAAACCATAAATGAAAAAAATCAAGAGCATTTTGTACAAGGTGTACTAAGGCACGTTACATCATTTATCAATATAATTAACAAAGTTATAAATTAAAAACCTTTTTTAATATATATAATATAAAATAATATATATTTGTAAAAAACCTAATAGTTTATATACAATTATATTGATGTCGAATTTAAAATTAATCCATTTTATAAGGAACAATTAAATAAAAAACTTCCTATTAGGCATAAAATCTTGGACTAGTTGTGATGTTACTACTATTAAATGAATAAGCATGTACAGGAATCAATCATTATCTAGCAATGCACGTGAAATTTTTTGATATCATATACAAAGTTCTAATAAAATAGAGATTTGGTATATTGATCGTTTATGTTTCACTTTTTCTCCCTTTTTTTGTAATAAAACATGTATCTTCTATCTACATGGAATATAAAAATACATATTAGAGGATAATAAATATTTAATCTAGCCTCTTGAAATAAGTTTAGGATGATCTTAGACCTGGGTTTTAATTATATTGGTATCATTATCGTTATGGAAACCTTGTAACCTCAAAATGTGAAGGGTTTAAATACAACATGGGTTGATACATAGTCACCTGTAATAAAAAAATTTGACACATAGTCACTTATAATAAAAAATTTTGTATTAGATTCTATCTATTTAATAGAACAATTATTTTTAGTGATTTTAGAGTATTCTATATTGTTGGGTGTGGAGCCTGATTATCTTCTTTATTTAGAGGTATCGCGACATTGGACCTCAGTTCATCTATGGGGGGAGAGGGGTGGTACTGATTTTAATGAGCCCACCCCATAGGGATTTCTGAGTAGCGCCCCCGAAGCTAAAAATAGATGTAAAATTGCCTTGTAAAATATTGTAATTTCGCAGTCAATCTCAATCATTCATTAGGTGGATGATCTAATGGTAGAAGTTATGTTTAATTTAGGGTTTTCTTCCTTATAAGGTAATGCCCTGCTATATATGAGGGAATTGTATTGCGACTAAATACATGTGTATTCTGAGCGAGAAAGAGAGAGGATATTGTGTGAGAATGAAGAGGGAATTACAATGGATCTGTGGTAGATTGTATCTCTTTATTTTTCATGATATTATAGAAGGAAGGACTGGATTCTTCTTTGTGGATGTAACCTAAATTTGGTGAACCATGTATATCTGTGTCTCTCTTGTTTTTTTGCATTTTTTATGTTTGTGTTTCTGCAATATTTTATGTGTTCCATTCCTCTGTAATATATGATTTTCTAACATATGTTAATTTAATGTTTGGTTTACTAGGTACATATTGATAAGCCATTATGACTTCTCAATATTTTATGCCATGTAAAATCAAACTACAGGGTGAGGTCAAACCTTTATTTCGATAAGAATAAAAAATGTCATAAAATGGATAAATATATGAGATGAGTGATACTGATAATATTGTTTGGAGTTGTAAACTTTTCCTATTACATGTGAATGGGATTGTTTAGATATAATTTTTTCATTGATGATTCCTTTGCTAAAATGGGAAATCAATCAATAGCATTAAAAGTGTGGACAAACAATTTTAGAGTGTCCTGTCCAAGATTGGTTTAAATTGAAATGGCTATGTACAGATTTATTAAATTGACAAACAATCATTAATTAAAGTGGTTAACCCTAGAATTATGATTAGAAAGATTAAAAGTGATTAATTTAAAAACCCTGGCTATTGATGCATCAAATTATTAGCGAAGTGAGCCATGTGTTATGCTACTAGATTTTTGTGTAATCGCTTATTTCATTTTGTTCAGAACTCCTATCATGTATCTTGTGGTCATACTTTGGAGAATAAATGGGTGTTTGTATTGAAAGTACAAGAGGAAATGGAATTTTTCATAGACCAATAATGAATTCCATATATATAACATCCCATATCCATTTTGTAGTTTCTACTTGGAGAATAAGTCCTACTAGATGGTCATGTTCAACATTAATATTTTTATATAACAAACATTTTTCAATGTATTAAGGAACTTCTTTCTTAATTGTAGTGAAATAATACAATTTTTTTGTGAGAATTATAAGTTTTTGGTAACGTGTGCGACTAGAATAAGGCCTCTTATGGAGTTCATCCATTATGAGCATCTTCAAGTCTACCAAATTATGTATATCTTTCCTTAGTTCATACCATTTTCCCATTAGCTCCTTCGGTTCTTGGTCAAAGGGTTGATTTACATATTTGAAGTGTTCATCGCCTTATAAAGCATCTTGATCATTTATTTATATCTAATTTACACATTGATTGTTACCACATGTATTGTCTACAAATCCATCTAAGTGCATATGCCACAATTTTAATTGCTCTTAATGTTTTAAATCTCTATGTTCAATTCACTAATAAGAGCCATCTAGATAACTTCTATGAAATTCATTTCAGTATGATAAAACAAGTACCATAGCCCACTATTATCTATCATTAATTTTATTTTTCTCCGTAACTAGTCCCTACACATTACTACAACATGCACTATGGTTGTAGTTTCTAAATCATTTTCTATGTAGTTTTTCCATGATAATTTCATTTAGTATATCCTTAACCAATCGCATGTCCACCTTGCATTATAAATCCATCGAATTATTCCTTCGTAGCATATGTAAAAACTAAGAGATCATGTTTTGGTTCTATAATCTTTAGGATGGGGGTATTTGTTAGCTTGAATTTTTACAAGCCTATGTCTCATTTTAATGTCCAACTGATTTTTTCTCCTTTATTTTCAATCAAAATAATTCAATGTCCAATCCTTGAAACCCCTTGAATAAGCCTCCTATATTATCCTTATGATTTAATAAAGTATCATACCTTTAATACACTTTGATGGACAAGCCATTACATGATCTCTTTGTCCTTCTTGGGATCTATTGCCACTCCCTTTTCTAAAATGACATGATCTAAATAATGCACTCAAGATAGAAAGAAATCACAATTCCTACATATGGAATATATGTCATGCTCCCTTTTCACTTGCAATACTATCATGAGGTATTATTCATGCTCCTCCTTAAACCTTGATTGGACAAAGATGTCATGAATAAAGACCAATAAATAAAAATGTATCCAAATATATCATTCTTTAGGCCCATAAGGTAGATAGTGCATTTATTAGTGCAAAAAGAACCATGAAAAACTTCTAGTTCTTATAAGAGGTCTCTGTTGGGTACCTATAATACTAGTGATTACCCCATTACTATTATAGTTGTACCCCTTATTAATATTGTTGTGCCCCTACTGTCCCCATATTTTTAGTACTGTGCCCCATAGAATCCCTCTATTGTTATTTTTGTGGCTTTATATTATTATTGTTAGGTCGGTTGGGTTATACTGTGACTCCATAGACTCCTATATATAGAAAGGAGGTTTTATCATTTCAATCATCCAAGAATTGTTCATTTATGTAATGTAAAGGAGAATGCCCCCTCGATGAGGCTGAATTCTAAAGCGTTGATCTATCCTTTCTATCTTTTCTTGAGCTGGTTTCATAACATTCGGTATCAGAGCTTTGGATTCTAGGGTTTTGCTGCTCCAAACAGGTCATCGTGGCATTTTCGCTATAACTTTTTTTTGGTGACATTTCAGAAGCTAAAAAAAACCCATTTGAGAATAAATCGCGCTGAGTCGCGGGTCCGAATTTCAGATCTTTGTGCACTATATTTGCAGAGATATGATCTGAGGAAGTTGGTCTTTTTGCAGACTCCTGAATTACATTCCAAACAGGTGACCTAGGGAAAAGCCTCATAACTTTCTCCCTAAGCATCGGATTGAAATTTCATAAGAAGGTACAGAAAGAGGACGAACTGTAGTTTCCTGTATATCCTTTTTAGAGCAAAAGGTCGAAACAGGGACATGTGGCATGTCGTACAAGTTCGCTCTACTGAACTAGTCTATAATAAGGCCATCTTTGGAGATTGTGTATAACTCCTTCTTGGAGAATCCAATTTGGATCAGACTAGTGGCATTCGAAAGAGGACATAGAGGACTACTATAGGTCGCAATTTCAGAACATAAAGATCTGAAAGTACATAGTTACAGTAGTTTCAACATCGAGCTCCTAAAATCAAGAAAAAGCAAGATGAGGAAGTTTGATGGCAAGGATCCGGTAAATTGGATACTTCAGATGGAGCAATATTTTGATCTACATGGTGTACCACTATTACAAAGGGTATGTATTGCATCTTCATATTTAGAACCAGATCATTTTTTATGGTATGAAGGGCTTTTTTCTCGTAAACGACTTGTTACGTGGTCAATTCTCACAGAGGAAATGATAGCACATTATGAGGATACAAAGAGCAACACCTTCTTTGGAGCAACACCACAGCAATTGGAAAGAGTAAAAGGGCTTTGTGACATACTAGAAAGTAAAATTATGGCAACAATGAATTCTACCCCTCACAGCTATGAAGATGGAAGTGTTGTTTCTCCTAGCCTTCCACACCCTATAAGGGTTACACCACAACAATTGGAAGAAAAAAGAGAAAAAGGGCTTTGTTACAATTGTGATAGAAAATGCACTAAAGGTAATAAGTGTGTTGAGAAGAAATTATTTTACATAGAGTATGAAGAGGAAGAAGAAAAGGATCAAGAAACATCAAAAGAAGAGGATATATGCCAGGACCCCACCCCAGAGAAAGAAGAAATGAATCAGACCATATCTTGTAAAGCATTGGCAAGAATTACCACTCCTCAAACTCTCAAGATAGAAGGACATATCAAGAAGAAAAAGTTGCAAAAAGTGAAAGATCACATCGAGAAAGAAGAAGTGAATCCAACAATATCTTGTAATTCAATGGTTGAAATTACCACTCCTTAAATTATCAAGATAAAAGGACATATCAAGAAGAAAATTGTTCAAGAAGTGAAAGATCACATCGAGCATCAAGAAATGAATCTGACCATATCTTGTAAAGGATTGGAAAAAATTACCACTCCCCAAACTCTAGAGATAGAAGGAAATATCAAGAAGAAAAAGGTTGAAGCAGTGAAAGATCACATCGAGCATCAACAACAAGTTCTCCAACTTTTAATGGTTAACGCCACTTTGGTGCAAAATCAAATGAAACAACAGGTAGATCAACATCATAGTGAAAAATGTTTTGATGTAGGTGATTGGGTATTTTTACTACTACATCTCAGGCAAGCTATTTATGAGAAGGAAATGTTGGCAATACTACATGCACTTAAAAAATGGCGACCTTACCGAATGGGAAGACTCTTCAAGTATGAGGATGTGGAAGCATTATTTTGTGCATATCTATTATCCAACCAGATTGGATAAACGAAGCAAGGGATGAATGGAAGAAGGACGAAGAAGTACGACCACTTATTCAAAAGTTGCAAAAGATCCCAATTCAAACAATATTGTTAGAAATTAAAGAGGAAGGAAAAATCATATTGGAACCTGCAGCAGTCATAGAAACAAGAACCCGACAGCTACGAAATC
>APFE030265618.1:49457-63831 GCA_000404065.3 Pinus taeda | reverse complement strand
ATTGTCACCATATTGTTATTATTGTGCCCCATAGAATCCCTCTAGTGTTATTTTTGTGGCTTTATATTATTATTGTTAGGTCGGTTGGGTTATATTTGACTCCTTAGACTCCTATATATAGAAAGGAGGTTTTTACATTTGAATCATCCAAGAATTGTTCATTTATGTAATGTAAAGGAGGTTGCCCCCTCGAAGAGGCTGAATTCTAACGTGTTGATCTATCTTTTCTATCTTTTCTTGAGCTAGTTTCATAACATTCTCTAATGTTATCTTATAAATATATTCATCCTTTGTCCTAACTTCATCATATCCAAACATTGGATCATTTTTTTAAAATATTGTAGGTCCTCTTATTTGATAAAACATATCATTAATTCTAAGAAATGGATAATTGTTCTTTGATGGTCATGTTGTTCAATTGTCTATAATGAATGCATAATATAAATGTATAATCTTCCCATTTAACAACAAATGTGTGTGCTCTACATGGAGACACATTCAGTTTGATGTATTCCCCGCCAAACATTTCCTTTAATTGTAACTACAACTCCAAAAACTAAATTGTGCTCATCCTATAATATGCCCTAGACATAATTTTATAGTCTATTTCAACACTCCTATAGATCAAATTCTCTTATATGGCCTGGGAGCTCCCTTCCCCTTGTAATCCTAAATTTGTCTCAAAAGAATATTTTTCAAAATACATAGTCCCCATTCCCCACTATAAAATGACATAAATACGTGGTTCCTAAAAATACAATCCACATACAACTTTCTAAATTTTCAAAAAATAAATAAAAAAACTATTGTCAAGTGATGTTTACCCTTTTTACTAAAAGCCCACCTATAGGATCCTATGGCCTATATGCAATAAAGGGTTTGAGGTGGTATAAATACAAACCTTGTGTAGGCCTAATTAATTCCTAATGAGAGGTATCAACATTATGCCAAAATTTATATAGAGCAGGTTTCTATATTCCCATGCCTCTTGCACTTTTGGTCTTCAAGAAACCCTTGATTCGTTGTAGAGATGCTAAGAATCCTTATCTAGCATATTCTTTCATATATTAGACAGTACGTATTTGATCGCTAGGGTTGGATGGAGGAGAAAGGTTTCATTAGTACTGTTGGCTTGAATCAGGTTGTAGCTTCCCCATACTTGCTACTTTCAGTTGATAAAGAGGCTAATCTATTTTTTCTTAATTGCATTTTTTTCTATGAATGCTAATTTTTCATGCTTATGATTATTTATTATAGATATATGCTTGTACTTTTAATTTAGTGATCTTCTCTTATCATTGTCACTAATTTGTAGGTATGCACATATTGGAGCAAATAAATTGTTGGCATTATGATATAGTGTTGTCCTTTATGGTGACTCACTCACAGGTCAGTTCAGTTTTGACGAAAGGCAACCCATAGTGTAACAGGTCCATTCAGATGTAACAAGGTATTGGTACAAAAGTACAGGAATATGGAACTAAAATCTACTAATCAGAGTGAAGAAGTTGAAGGTAAAGGATGCTGAAAAGTAGTTTAATATCTATACACAGGCACACTTAGTTAAAATACCGTATACACATTGTTTCACAGCAAAAAAAAAAAAAAAAAAAAAAAAAAAAAAGTGTATATGTATACAAGCACTTACACAAGAAGAAAAATGTGTATATGTTGGAAAATGAAGGAAATTCAAGAGAAGCCAATACCAGGGGTCAATGCCATGGCATTAGCACACAATATTGAGCAGAGTAACCATTATTTGATCCCGTACAAGAATACCATAGGTCCTAAGTGGTTTTGGTCAGAGTTATTGAGAAAGGCCTAAAACTATATAAGGAGGAAAAGATCATTAGGCCAAAGGAAATTAATATCTTATGGAGGGTGAGATCAAAATCAAATATGCATGTTATGTGTTTATCGTGCTTTGCTTGATATGAACTAAGGATGAACCTTAGTGGTTTATGAGGGATGAGATTGAATGATGGATCAGGATCATAAGACCTTAAATGAATTATGATTATGTGATTTGCTCATGGTGTTATAGCTCCAAATCTCACTATTATGGTTTGTGATGCTGCACTCGTGGCCTAGGGCAACCCCTCCTTCCAGACCTGGTCCAAAATCTAAAAAACAGTGTTTTATTCCCTGTACGCGACATTGCCCTGAGTTAAACGCGTGTATACGCGGGTTCATATATACCCAATCCGTGTATATGTATTAAAACACTTAAAAAAATATAAAACTCCTTATTTTCGGGCGGAGATCGCGGGTTTTACCTGCTGATCACCTGCTACTGCCCGTGGCCTCCAACTATTCCCAACCAATTCCTAACTAAAAAACTACTTTGGAATTGGTATAAAAAGACATCAAAGGGAAGGCCTAAGGGAGGAGAGAAGAGAGAGAAAGGTTATTATACTGAGATTTTCCCCCTGATCAGGTCTGAAGACCCTTGTGCCTTCTGCACTTTCCCCATTTGTACAGGAAACCCTTGTTTCCTTGTGATTTGATGTTCATCCCTTAGTTATGGCATCATGGAGTGAGTCTTGGAAGGAGATATGCTAGAGGCTTGAGGCGGGACGGATCCAGAAGGAGGCTGTGCTTGGAGCCTGCAAAGGTTGCTCAGGTGATATTACTCTTTTTGTACTTTCTATTTGTCTATAATAAAGAAACACGTCTTGATTCCCGATATGCTTCTTCTTTATGTTCATGATGTTCATGTTTGAATTTCATGTATGGATGGATGTCTAAAAGTTCATAACTAACTTCCTTCTTTTATAACATAAAGATGATTTTTGTATAAATCTTTGTCCATATACTGCTGCATTCTTTGGAATTGTTGGTTTTGCAGGAGAAAGGAGCGAAAGGGACGTGAAGAAGGGTTTGGACCCTTGAGGAACTACTCAAACGTAGGACTTGAGGTACGTCCTTCTTACTTTAGAATTAGCTTTTGCTAGCATAATGGCTGTGTGTATGCATGTTTCTTTGTTTAGACAACTTTCGGTCTGCTAGGGTTCCACCCAAAAGCCCTAGGGGATTAAATCCCTCAACATAATTGGCGACTCCGTTGGGGACAACACTGTTGTTGTTCCTAGTTTGGGTGTTTGTCAAGCCTATCAGGGCTCAACTGCTTGCTGGTTTACTGTTACTGTCTGGTCTGTTCTTTACTTCTGAGTTTTGCCAGTTTCTTCAATTTGTTTTTTATTTTTCTTGAAATATTATATATACGGCTTTTTCCTTAGTTATAGAAGCGTATAAACACTTGTTTCCTTAAGCAAACCCACATATATGCAGGTTTCCTCAGGCACAGTAGCGTATGCACGCAATATGCACTAAGTACAGTCGTGTATATCTTGCAACTTTCAGGATTTATAAATTTTTGTGTCTCTGAAGTTTGTCTGGTGTTCTGAGTCAGCTTGAAACAGTCAGTTTTGCCAATATCAGTTGTCTTTGTTACAGTAAGCGTATTACTCTGATTTCTCTCTGATTATAAGGAGTATTGGTCGTGTTTTGTGTTTGCAAGCGTCATCATCTTTTTGCTAAAAGCACGCAAGATTTCTTGATTGGAATCTTGGCTGCTCTGAGTTATCAGAGCAGAAAGATTGTTATCAATCTTTGTGTTTGAACTTTGCTTTTTGGTGACTTTTTTGTTTACTTAAGGAAATCGCTTTTTATGACCATTTACTTCTTTGTTTCATCAAAGTTGTCATTTGATACTTTCTTGAAATTGTCTTTTTGATCTTTTTTTGGTCTTTGTTACCAAAGCTTTCCTTGCTGCTTTCAGTTGTTCAAAAGCCTTTTTGAACACATTTGTTTTTGTTGAGTTTTCATTCTTTGTAGGGTGTCAACTTGCAAAAGTGTTTCTTGCTTATTGTTTCAATCGAAAAGTTTCAATTTTTGTTGAAATCATTTTCGAAAAGACTTTTTTGTTGCTACTTTGAAGAGAACTTTTTGAAAAGTTTTTGTTTTGCTTTCTTGAACTTGCTTTTCATTTGGTTTCCTTTTGGTGAGTGAAAGTGCTTTATGTTATCTTGAGTTTTTCTTTTAGTATTTAGATGAAATGAATTGTAGCATCTCATATTCAATCTAAATATTGTAAGTGGCAAAAGAAAATTTGATAAGCAAAACAACTTTCATTTCTTGTTTTAGAGCAGTTTTCAATCTTGCATCAAGCATTTAGTCGTTGCATTAGGATAGATTTGCATCTCTTTAGGCATAAATAGTTTTGTTAACTTTTGAGTGTGAAGTGTGAATGAAAAGAAAAGAAAAGAAACGTTTATTTCATTAGAAGTTTCCTTTCGAACCCTGTAGAAATTACTCTTCATCGAAAAACAATGACAAAGTGCATATGCATATAGTTAGGCTTTATTAATTTCTTTTGCGTAAAAAAAACACCACTAGTTTCACTTCCATCATCCTTTGACTTAAAGAACAACCCTTAAAATCAAGCACTAACTAAAATCAACTAGAACTTTTTTTCTTTTAAGTTAAATACACAAACAAGTTTTAGGATTTTAGGGCCTTGGATTAGGCGAGTGGAGAGTTAACTCTCCAAGGCCATATTAAACGTCAAACATAGGAGTCTGATTAACGAGAGAAAATCCAATAGCATTAGGAAGACTAGGAAAGCTCCAGATCTGGGAGTTAAGCATGAGGGTCTATGAAGACAGGGAAGAGAGATACCCCCTCTCCTACTTGTCCGAACTTACCTCACCACTGTTCTGCCTGGCTTCTGCGACGAGTTGGTATCCATAGTTGCTTCTCCTAGGGAACTACATAGGTGGCTGCGGAGGGGAATCCTGTGGCACCTGAGGTTGACGTTGTATCACTCTCAACAACACTACTGGAGGGCACCCTTGCGAAGCTTGGGGGCTTGCACCAGCGCAGAATGTTGTTAGGAGGTCAGCGTAACTTCCTCTGATACCTTCGCTGATAGGCCTGGGCCCTCATCATCCTAGACTATCTTTGGAAGGCCCTTTATTTTCCACTTTCTTGTATTTTGGTGTCCGGTCCTAATCGCCCGAAGCAGAAATACTTGGAAGTTGTTTGACTGGCTATATCTTTAGGGACTTTATAGTGGGTGCTCTGTGCTCTTAGTTGTCCTAGCTTTAAATTTTTTGAGTCTTTAGTTAGATTTTAAACAAAGAATTCAAAGTGGCTGATCGATCTCCTAGACAGTCTCAAAGACTTCATGGTCTCTCACCACCGAGTTTAGAGCCTTCTCCGAGAAGGCGTAGAGGTAATAATACCGGTGGGTTTCGTCCCACTGTGATTGACGCATCGGGGATTGATCCTCCCCTCGGGGGCATTAATATGGAAGTAAGGCCTGGTACTTCCATAGAACAAGAGAGGAACACTCTAGTTCTTTCTCAGGTTCGCTTACAAGCGGAGGATAATATTGAGCTAGAAGAACTTTTAGAGTCATTAGTGGCTCCGAATTCTCCTCTATCATCCAGTCATCCACACGTATTGCAATACGTTGGGACTCTGACGCATAGACCATCAAGTACAGGTTATGCTACGCTCTTACCTTCAATGACCACTACTGGAAGCATGGCTTCTACAAGTGCTACGACTGTACAGACTCCTATATCTGTACAAGGGGGTGGAACTATTTCCATCCCCTCCGTCTCTTTATTCAGATCTTTTGCTAGCATGTCTTTTGTTGGGTCTACCCCCATTCCATCCACGAGTGGAAATTCCCAAACAAATACTTTTGGTTCTGGGTACTTCCCATTTGGCGCCCATTCACAGGGCATTCCTTCAGCTCCGTTCGGGGCCGCCACGTCCATGATGAGTGGGTCAGCTTCGTTCCAAGGTTTTCCATTCGGAAGTGGTCATATACCACATTCCAACCCTACGATAGGATCTATGCCTTTTTCTTTGGTAGGACAAAGCAGCAATCCTTTCCAAGGTTGGACTAACCCTAGGCTTAGTAGTGCCGGAACTGGGAATCCATTCTTTGGCCAATATGGGAACAGGCCGTGTACCACGGTTAGTTCATTCCAAAGTATTCCTCCCCTAGCTATGGCTTGGAATCCATATCAGGGGTTGTCAACTCCTTACAATCCTTTAGGAGGAAAATTTGTTGCGTATAGTGGATATACAGCCGGAGTTGGTCAAACTCCGAGTGTTCCTGGGTCACAAGGCTTGCCTTTTGGTTCAGCGGGTTCTACTGGTTACTTCGGGCAACCTGGTGCCTTCCAAAATCTAGGACAATCTTTTCAGAGCTTCGGGAGTGCCGCCCAGTCAGGGTGGAATCCCCGAGCTCCTCCTAGACTTCCGTTTCTGGGAACGTTGAACTTGCCAGACCTCATTAAGTTAACTAATGACCCAATCAAGTATAATCTAGCCTGGCCTCTGGTCCCAACTAAAATCCCTTCGGATATTCCAAAATTTGAAGGGAAGAGTGGTGAGGATCTGGGCAACCACGTAACCATGTTCCACTTATGGTGCTCATCGAACTCCCTGATCGACCACTCGGTTAGGTTGAGATTATTTCAACGCACCCTGACTGGTAACGCGGCTAAGTGGTATATAGAGTTGCTTGGGGGTAGCTTTACATCATTCCCCGACTTAGCCAATATATTCTTGAACCATTTTCAGTTGCCCGTCCGGTATGATGCCGGAACCGAACTACTGGCCACTTTTCGTCAGGACAGGGCAAATCACATTTCCGATCACATTCAGGAATGGAGACAAAGAAAAAGGCTCATTAAAGCCGATATCCCTCTAGGTTTCCGTATCGAGTGGTTCTTGAAGTCTTTGATACCTGAGATCTCCAAAGATGTCTCCATGTCTGGGGTCTATTCCGAGGAGCAAGCCATTTTTAGGGCCCAACAATTAGAATTGATCTACTCTCAGTCTGGGATCCTAGAAAAGTACTTGCCAGATGCTCCTGGGTCTAAGGTTGATGTAGCTAAAGCCGAAGCCAGGTCCCCGTGGATGGTATTGTTGGGTCAGTAGACATAAATACGGTGAACTTGTTGAATCAATTGCAACAGTTGTCTTTACAAAACTGCTTCTAACAACCAAGTCACATCGTCTAACCCTTCCACTTCCCAAACTTCTTTCGATTAATGCCGTCCAATCTGATAATCCCAAAGGAAGTCAAAATTCCAATGGGAAAAAGAAAGGACGAGGTAAGAAAAAGAACTAGGATGGGAAGCCTAATGCAAACAAATCCGGCAATAATGCTGGTGGAGGTAGAAATGAGTCGAAAAAGAAAGTCAAGTTTCCATACAAGTTATGTGGTGGAGACCATTTAACTCATTTTTGCCCCAAGATTGAAGACGCTCAGTGCTTGTTAGGGCAGCAAGGGACTTCTAGCTCCCAAGCTGTGTTAACTAACCCTTTTCCCCAAGGGCAACAACTTCTTGCTGGCGCGATTTCAAACCCTGGAACCTCCGCAGGGGGCAACCAGGAAGGGGAAAAACCTTCGAATGTTTTCATGATGGGTTCTAACGTCCATGTGGCTACTCGGTCACGTGATTATGGTGAAGCCGAAACTTCCAAGGATAAGGCTGTTCCCGGAAGTACTAACCTTCATATCGAGCAACCCCCTGTCGAGACTATACCACAGATACCGAAAGGTTCCGCTAAACGCGCAATAATTAATCCTAATGCTAGGGCCGCCCAAAATTACTCCATTGTGGAGGATCTGGCTCAACGTCCGTGCGTTATGTCCGCTTTAGAGGTTCTCCAGTCGTGTCCGACTCAGAGAAGTGCTTTACTTTCCGCGATAGGGGCAGTCGATCCAAATAATTCTTTAGTGCTCACTTTTGACATGTTAAATGTCAAAAAGCGACTCCCTCATCACATGGCTTTTCAAATAAAGTCTACATACCGGAAAAGCAACATTTTTCAAACCGTGATTGATGAAGCGGCTTCCACGTGCGTCATGTCGATGTCATGTTGGAAGGCTATTGGATCGCCTTCAGCCGTTCCTTCACCTACCGTCTTGACTGCATTCGATGGCCATTCTCATAGGCCGCATGGGATTATCCCAGATTTTCTCATATATGTTGGGGGGAAGGTCGTTAATATTGAAGTAGAAGTCGTAGATGCTAACCTAGACTATAATCTCCTCCTAGGAAGGAACTGGGTATATGAAATGGACGTCATTGTTTCGACTCTGTTTCATGTCATTTGCTTTCCTCATGAGGGGAAAATTGTAAAGGTTGATCAATTGGATTATTGTCCAATTGATCCTCAAGCAACTTCTGACTCTACTGTTCCTTTAGTGGATAATCCTCGTCTGCCTACTGAGAATCTAGGAGTAGGGATGTATTCCTCGTTGATGGGTACTTTTGAGTTTCCCTCTCCTATCGCTAAAATCAATGCCATTTCATCATCTAGGGAGTTTTCTCGAGATGGGTTCTTTCGAACTCATTATTTTTCAGACCCTTGGACCTTGCCTTCACCTATGACCACATTAGTTGAAGGACAAGAGAATGGAATGGCATCTCCTATATCTACAGCTGAGCTTAGATATCAGTCTATCGTGAACTCTGTAGATGACCATTCTACTCCTTTTTCCGAAGAGGAGTTATATGGCGATGTGGCCCCCGCTTGGAGCCTTGACTCTACCTCTGCTTTGGATTGCTTGGATTTAGTTTTACCATCGGAATAAGCAATTCTTGAAGCAATGATGGGTATAGATCGACCTTGGGAAGATTTACACCATCGTTCATACTTTCTTCCTCCATTGCAGGAGGTAGAATCTAGATTCTCCGAGTTCTGTTGTAGTGATGTTTGTACGTGTCAAACCCTTTGGCTCCAGCATACGTTCGTGCCGAAGGTAATATGTCGGTGATTTCAAAAACAACACCTATAAACATCTCTAGGGACCCTAACACGATAGAGAACCTCTTCATCGGAATTGAGTGTTCCCCAGAAGAAATTCAAATTTATACCAACCTGTTCAAAGAATTTCAGGATGTATTTGCTTGGTCTTATGAGGAAATGCCTAGCATTGACCCATCAATAGTTCAACATGAGATCAAGACGTATGAAAACGCCAAACCTGTCCGTCAGAGGCTTCGGCCGGTCAACCCTAGGAAAGCAGCAGCTATCAAAGCGGAAGTGGAGAAGCTGCTAAAGGCGGGTTTTATATACCCTGTTCCTCTTACTGATTGGGTTTCTAATCCAGTCCCTGTAGATAGAAAGCAAGGAACAATCCGAGTATGCATTGATTTTAGGTACCTAAACAAGGCTTGTCCTAAGGATAATTACCCCACGCCATTTATTGATCAAATTATCGACGAGTGTGCGGGTAATGAGATTTTTTCCTTCATGGATGGATTCTCTGGTTATAATCAAATTTCTATCCGTCCTAAAGACCAACATAAGACATCCTTTATATGTCCTTGGGGTACCTTTGCGTATAGAAAGATGCCTTTTGGTCTTAAAAATGTTGGAGCTACCTTTCAGCGGGCCATGTCATATGATTTCCACGACATCAAGCATGTCATCAAAGCGTACTTAGATGATCTCGCTGCTCGTTCTCGAAAGAGAATTGATCACCCTAGCCACCTTCGAATGGTTTTCGAACGATGTCATTTTTATAAAATCCGGTTGAATCCCAACAAGTGCGTTTTCACAGTTACGTCCGGTCGGTTGTTAGGGTTCATTGTATCAAATGAAGGGATTCGGGTTGATCCCTTCAAGGTTGAGGAAATATTTCGGTTGCCTCCCCCGTCCTCAATTCGTCAACTTCAGAGTCTTCAAGGGAAGGCTAATTTCTTAAGGCGGTTTATAGCAAACTATGCCGAGATCACTAAAGGGTTCATGCGGTTGTTACGGAAAGGAGTTCCATTTTTATGGGACGACTTTGCACAACGATCGTTTGATGCTTTGAAAAAAGCATTAGTCTCTACCCCGCTTTTGAGTCCACCAGATTGTGGCAGAGACTTCCTTTTATATCTCGCGGTAGAAGAATCAACCATTGGTATGGTTCTGGTTCAGGAGGACGATGCTCTCACCAAGCACGTGATTTATTATTTGAGCCGAGGCTTAATAAGCCCTGAACTTCGCTATTCTCCGGTTGAGAAGTTGGCCTTGGCAGCTGTCCATGCTGTCCAGCGGCTCCGTCATTACATCTTGCTACGCAAAACTTTTGACTTAGCAGCGGTCAATCCATTTCAGTTTGTCCTCTGTAGGCGAGTGATTGGGGGCAAATATAATAGATGGATAGTTATCTTGCAAGAATTTGATCTCGAATTCTTGTCAGCCAAGTCTAAGAAATCCATGGTTTTCACTGAGCTAATTTCTGAGCTGCCTTGTGGAGAGGATACTGTTTATGAGGAAAGTTTTCCCGACGAAAATTTATTCCTCATCTCTTCACTCGACCCTTGGTATGGAGATATCATTGTCTATCTCCAGACTTCGAAGTTTCCCTCCACTTTCTCCAGGGATGAACATTGTAAATTACGTCACCTGGCTAAGAACTATGTTATCATTGGCGATACCTTATACCGTCGAGGGGTTGATTCAATCCTTTGGCACTTTTTAACCTTGGAGGAAGCAGAGTCTGTGCTTAATGATTGCCACAATGGAGCTTGTCGTGGTCATCGATTAGGGCTTGCTACAACCCAGCGCATCTTACGGGCGGGCTATTTTTGGCCTTCACTTTTTAAAGACTATGTGGAAGCGGTCAAACGTTGCCACCCTTGTTAGATATTTACTCGAAAGATGCATTCTCATCTAGCTCCTCTTTTTCCCGTTGTCACGGTCGGTCCTTTTACTAAGTGGGGTATCGATTTTACAACTTGTAATATGCCTTCAACAGCGAATCACAAGTACATTATTGTGGCTATAGACTACTTTACGAAGTGGGCCAAAGCCATGCCCACTTATAAAAACGATAGTGACACGACAGCTTTGTTTCTCTTCAATCAGGTTATCTCAAGATTTGGTGTCCCGAGAGAGATTGTCACTGATCATGGCAGTCACTTCCAGAATCAACTAATGTCCGAATTGGCTCTTAAATTAGGTTTCTGTCAAGAGCATTCGTCTCCTTATTATCCTTAGGCCAATGGATAGGTCGAGGCAGTCAATAAAACTCTTAAGACGATACTCCAACGGACAATCGACAAAAATCGGTCCAATTGGCACGTTATGTTGTATCCGGCTCTTTGGGCATACTGGACCTCTGTAAAGACTGCTACTGGTTTTACACCTTTTCAATTGGTTTACGGGATGGAGTCTATCTTTCCAATCGAATGTGAAATTCCATCTCTTAAGTTGGCTATAGAGCTTCTTCCAGAGACTTCAAGTCTCGAAGAGCGCCTCATTCACTTGGAACATCTCGATGAGCAGCGTCGAGATGCGGCCACGATGAATGAGGCTCATAAGAAAAGGGTCAAAACGCAGTATGATAAATCTGTCCGTCCTCGAGTCTTTTCTGAAGGTGAACTTGTCTTGGTCTATGACCAAGATAAAGACGCCTTGGGGGTAGGCAAGTTTAAGCCTATGTGGTACGGTCCTTTCATTATTAAACGAGTTTTAGAAAAAGGGTCGTATGAGTTAGTCGATTTCGAGGGAAACAAGCTGGAGGAGCCCCGAGACGGGCTCTACCTAAAGAAGTACTTTGCTTAAGTAGTAATTAGGCAATGGCTTCTTTGTATATTATGTATATTTGTACATATATCATCGAGAGTTTTGTGATATCAACACTTTTTGGTCTGCTGTTGCAGGGGTTGATGGATGATTTGGTCTATTTTGGGTTCACCGATGGTGCTAGTCGACACACTCGGAATCTCACTTCCGCAACTTGGGTACTTTATTATCCAACTGGTCAATTGATGGTATCAAGAGGCGTATGCATTGGCCCTGCTTCAAATAATATGGCTGAGTATACAGTCGTTATTAATTTACTATCCGAGGCAATCTCTCATGAGATCGACTCGTTGGTAGTTTATCTGGATTCTCAATTGATATTGTCACAATTAAACAACATTTATCGGGTAAGGGATCCATGTTTATATTGCCAGTATTTAAGGGTGAGTTTGTTGCAAACATCATTTGTTTATATTAATTATTTTCACATTCCAATATCTCATAATTGGTTAGCTGATTCTATCGCTAATCAAGCATTAGACTGGCACAATCAATCATTCATCATAATAAAACAAGCATAAAAAGTCAATTACTATATATTATATATATATATATAATATATATATATATATTATATATATATAATATATATATATATGATATATATATCATCATAAAACATCTTGAGTGTACATATGTTGTCCAAAAAATATACAAAATCAGGACTCAAATGCCCATAATCATGTCCGGCATATCTAATGCCCCGGCTCAAGATGAGCGGCCAAGTAGGTAACTATCGCATTCGCTACATGCCGAAAAGTGCGAACCCAGTCACGTGGCATGCCAAACACATGACGCTGCATATCCTTAGGAAGGTCCTCTATAGCAGCCATCGGTACTCAGCAGCTCAGTCTCGTCAAGTGTCGTTGGACGTTATGTAGAGTCCGTTCTGTCTCGGCAGCCGCCTCTTTGGCTCCGCGGTCGCACCATCCATGCTGCGAGAATCCATCTGGTCGTATTGGCCCAATATCTGGATCATGATCATTATATTAGTCATTTGAATCTCGTTAAAAATATTTTTCAAAATGTATCATTATATTTGAAAAATCCAAAAAATCATAAAATCAAAAAATCCTTACCAATCTCGCCCCATGCTGCGTTTGGCGGTAATTCTAGGTCAGGATCTCCTCAGAAATCCAGCCCAGCATAGGGGTAGTCATCAATGGCGATGATCTGCTGATCCCACCAGGTGAAGAAATCATCCTCGAAAGCAGTCCTTGGGACCTCCCCACCCCCTAAATGTTTCATTAGATCAACCCACCGGCCCATGCGTGGATCGCGTAGGGTGCTGATGGAAACAACTACCCTGGGGCGGAGTGCGGGAACCCTCTCAATGAAGAAAGTGCACAAGATAGTCCCGTAGCCAAAGTTCTTGGTCTGCCCCCTCTTGATAGAAGTGAGTTGGCTCTTCATGCTGGCCAGAAGAGGAGTACACCAGTCGAACACAGTAGTGAGACAATCAACTGCCACGCTCATGGTGAGTCGTGATGCCTAATGCAGAGAGGATGATCTGTTCACTCGAGCTATGGTGAACACGATTATCCTCAGCGATAAACTCGCCACATGTGCAATAGAAATCTAGCTCCCAACCTTCTTGGGATGTCCTGGGCAGTATATTTGTACGTAGTCCTCTATGGTGAGACTGCCCCGTGTCCTGCCCCCGGACTGTACTACCTCTCCCCTTCGGGAAAGGCCCGTGATAAAATAAATATCCTCAACTTCTACCCTAAGTGGCATTTGATCAATCATGAAGGCTTCCTCCTCGACGTCCCAATAGTCAATGAGCATCTCAAGCAGTCGTACATTGGCTTTCATGTTCGGCAGTTTGAAGAATTTAAGCAAGCCGTATCCTCGTAAAGCATCCAAGGCTTGAGGATCATTCATGACTTCATTATCCACCGCTGCATGTTCTCTTTCACGCCATGTGACCGGCATTTTGAGAAAAAAATGAGTTATAACCATTAGTTTTTGATTAAAATTGGTTCACGGCGTCTACGCGGGTTACTGTACACACAGTCACGTATAGGGCCCGCGTGTACGCGGGTTACTGTACACACAGTCACGTATAGGGCCCGCGTGTACGCGGGTTTCATATTACCAACCCGCATATACGCCGCGGTGAAATTTTGAACAAAAGTTCAACGGTGAAACATCAATGAAAAATCTTAAAACTAGTCACAATTAATTGCAAGCTAAGTATAAGAGTTACCTGGAAGATTTTGAAGAATTTGAACGGTTGAATTTGGTACACGGGAAGTTTGCTCCTTTTGCTCCAAATCTTTTCTCTCCAACTCAAAAGGTAAAAATGATGAGTCCAAAATCCCTTTTATAAGTTTTGAAAATGCAAAATTTTTTCAAAATTTTATTTTGTTCGGCCTCATGTGACTTTTAACTTGGGAGCTTGGAATGTCAAGAATGGTTTTTTTTCAAGACATTTTGGACATTTTCGACTGTTTCGAGACGGTTCCATGACTGCTGACCCGTCATGGCAGGTATCGTTTTCTCACTGGCATATAGGTTAGGGAAGCCATTTTTTCCGTTGCATCATCCATACTAGCCTCCATTTGTCGATACATCTGCCATAGGGTCGATCCCATCGTGTTATGGTTCGTAAGCAATCTTCACTCGCCGATTTTTAAAATCATGACACGATGGTAGAGCCATCCTTTACATGGGCATCGTAGTTAGCACCTCACTGACATTTGTTGCCCATGCTGCTCCAATTTGAGTAGGCTCGGGAGTCCTCTGTAGTCCCGCC